>VOPJ01011041.1:0-18943 GCA_014673585.1 Semibalanus balanoides
CAAAATTATCCTTGTTTTTATGAACCCAAAATATTGGTACCTTACAAAATTGTCCCCCACCCCATTGCAAAGCTTGTGTCATGTCGCGAAGCGGCGCAAAGTTTTTCCGTTTTTACTGTGGATAGCTGGATTTTGACTGCTGCAAAGGCAATTTTACGATCAATTTGCGGAGGCCTACCGTTTGTCTGACTGTTTTTTGGGGGGACCAAATTATAGCTTCAGGACCTTTGCAGGCATGACCCTTTTGCCCCCCCCCTGGATCCGCTATGTTGTCGTACAGACCTCCCCATGTGCTCACTTGAAAGCTCTTGTCGAATAGAATAAACCCAAATACTGTGGAAATCCTATAAATTCAATAGTTAAAGGCTTGCTTTTGGTAGATGCTTATTGACCCAATTGAAATTGAACGAAAACTATTCAATGTAAAGCATTTCAACTGTATTCAAGTTTATTCTACTCGACAAGAGCTTTCAAATAAGCACATATGGAGGTATTGTATTGTATTGTATTGATCAAAACAACCACAGGCCAAGAGCCCAGTTACGGCTGCAGTCAACACTAACTATACTAATCCTAAGTTCGTATATATTATTAACATTTACAAATAACGCGAGTCCATAGCAGCATAAGCCCGGCAATACAAAATAGACATCTCAACACATGTATAAGTGGTTAGTAGTAAATATACAGTAAAAACATCAGCATAAAGTAGCCATTAAAAGCATAAAGTAGCTGTTAAAAGCGTTGGTAAAAGTAAACATAGAAATAAATGATGCGCTGGTGGAGGCAAAAGACCAAAAAAAAAAAAAACAAACATATATAAATAAAACCATATCACAGTAAGAAGACAGACGTGGCTCGCATCAGCCGCCTCTAGCCTAAGTAAGTGCCCTGATCGTCCGCGAACTTTAAGATTTCTGAACGAAGAGAGCGCGACGGAAGAAATAAATCAGTCTGAAAGGGCTGCTACTTGTGAGGGGAGTTCAACAGTTGTGGTAGACAACCAGGAAGGCCCCTCTTCACGCAGTCCACTCTCCCGCGCATCCACGAGGTACGTGAAGAGCTCAGGGCGTCGTGTGCGTCGGCCTGTGCCGGATAACGGACATTCGCACACAGTTCGACAGTCCAGGCGGTCACCAAACACTGAACGCATAATAACATAAGATCCGTCTGTGCAAAACGCGACCTGAGGATAGCGCAGGCCAAATCGTTTAATCAGATATTTGTAGTCGAGTGGCGGGCACGTTGCTTGAGTTTTTTATCCCAGCCACATCAAGAATCGGTGCTGTAGGCGCTCGAGTCTGCGCAGGTGGGTGACTGCAGCGCCGGACCAGGTTAAGCTACCGTATTCCATTACCAACCTCACGTGTGCCTTGTAAGCGGCAAGGGCTGCGACATGGTCAAATCGCGTTCGATGTGCGCGAACGACACCTGCATGCTCTCATGAGCAGCCCCAGCAATTCGGTTAGCCTTAGAGACAGTGCGTCTACGTTGGTCTGCAAAGGTGAGCTTGCGTCTAAATGACGCCAAGATCACGAATGCGCACACATCGCTCAAGCCTGGTGACCATCCAGCACGTAAGACGCTACAACAGGTGATGAGCGCAGGGTAAAAAGTGATTGTCTTGCACTTAGCTGGGTTGAGTTTCAAACACCAAGTTTTNATGGATATTAGAGAAAAGTCACATTTTTATTTGTTTCGTTGTTAGGGAATATATTGACAGTATTTTGAAAAGTGAAAAAAAAAAATCAGAGGTGGAGCCGGGGTCACACGAGGTCAACGAAAAATGTAATAAGGTCACGTGGTCAAGTTCATTCAAGGTCACGCAACAAAACCCATAAATATAATTGCCTATGTGTGTGAGGATGGATGACATGGCCATATTGATTAATAAGTAAGAAATAATTATTAATTATTATTAAATTATTATTTGACAAATATACTCCAAATATGCGAAACAAGCTTTCGGCGCTAAGCCATTATCAAGTTTCAACTTGATAATGGCTTAGCGCCGAAAGCTTGTTTCGCATATTAGGAGTATATTTTTCAAATAATAAATATTTTTGACATGTGTAAGACAATTGTTTTTTACTTATTAATCAATATAATTTCCGTTTGATTGTCAATTCAGCCGTTTAAGTCTTTTTGACATTTGGGTTAGTCAAATGCACTATTTCGGCCTCCAAAAATACCTCTGCAGCGTGACCTTTCAAAAATGCCCAAGGCCTGAGGACAGTGGCGTAGGAACTCATTTGAAGTTGGGGGGGGGGGGGAAAAGGCATTTTGAAGTTGTTTCTTTCCATGCAACGTCCATAGGCATAATGTTTAAATCCGAAAATGTTGGGGGGCAGTTGCCCCCCCTGCCCCCCCCCGGCTCCTACGCCTATGCCTGAGAGCAGATCGAGCTAATATTGCCACAAAAATATCATTTGGATACTAGATAGTGACCTTAACCTCGTATTAAAGAAAAGTCAAAGAATTATAGAAATTACTTTTTCTATTGATATTTCGGCCACAGGCCTTTTTTTCAAAACAAAATATATGTAATCTGCAATGTCTACTGTAGACATTGCAGATTACCATGCAATCATGAAGAATCTTCATGATTACATGGTAATCATATAGACATTGCAGATTACATATATTTTGTTTTGAAAAGGCCTGTGATCGAAATATCAATACAAAAATGTGATTTCTATAATTATTTTATTTTTATTTAATGCAAGGTTAAATCACTACAATTTTTTTAAAACTAGAATCATGTTCCTCGCAGCAGATTTAAACATTTTACGTAATATTGCCGTAGCTGAATTCAGGATCCAAGATCTCCCTATACACCAATTTTGAACAAAAAGTGAGAGATAAGATTGTTTGCGATTGGTCGAAATGTCGTGGAATGTCCCACTTGTTGATCAACATTCAACAAGTTTTTTACGCGTTGCGTTTCACTTCGGTAATGGTCAGCTGGTGGTGGTTTCCTTTTACTTCAGCCGTAAAGGGATGTTATGGCTTTGGCCCGAATGCCAGTGTTTTGCAGCGCTGAACTTGTGATTCAGCCTGGACGTGACCAAAGCACTCCCATGACATTGTAGGTGGAGAAGTGTGACTCTGCTGTATTGCATATGCCTCATCTGAACAATTATGTTATCCATTGAAGTATGATATTGTTGTGCAAATCCAAATTTCAATGCAGCTAAAGTCATTTTTCCAGGCATATCTTTCGCGACACGTCCTGTTGATAAACTGTTGATAAACACCTGTCGGCAAACGTCACTCGCGTAGATCTGTTTTGAAGCAACCGGCCTCGCTTTTACCTTTCATGTTTGAGATAAAGTTCGTGAGCTCCCTGCATTGTCCTGTTCAGCCACCCTACATTTCAAAGCGCCGAGTGCTTAACTTCTACACGTCTGTGTAAAGCCAAGTTTATCTGTTCATTAAGCCTTTTGGTTACCTTGCAATGTCCCAATAACACTCAAGCAGCGCAGTTCAAGTGTTCATGCCCACGCGCGTGCACTTCCTGGTACTTAACGTGGGAGGACCATTCAGTGGGCGGGTCGAAATTCCGCGTGAACTTAACACACACGCATCGGAAAACGGTAGCCGATTTCTTCTTGATAGATTAGTATCAGTATTTTGTTCTTCCATTTGGTACAAACCTACGTTCAACGCGCGAAGTTGTAGGGAATGTTTCACCTTTGTATTGGTTTTGAACTGAGATAGCCATTATGTTTAGCTTTGATTGAAAAGTCTAAATTTCTCGAACGATTTTCCCAAAAATTCAACCGTTTTTAAGCAATTTAATTTTGATATTGGAAAAGGGGGTCTATGCAAGTCCCGCCGCTGATTGGCGGACAGCCACTTCAAGATTGTTGGTTCTGGGAGAAAAATGACTTGAAGGTATTTCTCGAACCTTGGCTGAATTACCCGCTGCGAGTACGACAACAAAAGACTTGTTTGTGTTAAAGTCGCCAGAGTCGTCTAACAAGATTTTGCCTTTTCTTTATAGCCCTCTATAGCTCAATAATGACGCATTTGTCCGAAAAAAGTTCAGTGTTTTTTAGAAACAAATATTACCATTGTTTTCAGCAGCACTTACTTCATATTTTGTACTACAACGGGCGTATATTTGACAACTTCCAGAAAGTTAAAACATTTCCTTTAAGCGTCGGCTCATCGCGAGATGGGATTGGGCAATCCGGCTTCATCGGTGTGACAACACCTCTCGAAACAATTGGACTCACTGCAGCGGAAAGTCACTTCAGCTGGCAACATTCCAGTTCGCCGAAGTATGTTATTGGCTTTCGACCTAAAGCCGCTCGCTCTCAGCTTGACCAAAGGTGTCCTTAAGCAATTATTTACGACTTCGTCGAAAGCTGACCCGCGCATCGGTATTTTCACTGATATTACAGCGACCGCTCTGGATACTTGATACAGGCGCGGATCCAGGATTTCGGTCGGGGGGGGGCGCGCAATACAAAAAGTTGCGCCCTCCGGGCACACCTCACGGGCGCGCCATAGAAAAGACCCGGTTCAGGGGGCGCGCCCAAGCGCCCCCTGGATCCTCGCCTGTGATATGCAGCGCGTATGAAATATATTTAAGTCAGTAATTTTTTACTTATTATCTTTATTTGATGATGATATGATGGGGCTAACCCTATCAATATACCCTGGGGCTAACCGTCCAGGATGATGGACGCGAGACAGCCACGCCATTTGTTTTTTTTTGTTCGTCCACGGCTTAAGTGACTTCTTCGTGCATTTTGTATTGAATCCATTTCTCAGAACGACTCCTTTCATCGGATTTGCATTGAGGACGCATGATGCTCTTTTATGAGACCATAAACATTCATTGAGTGAACGATTTTGTCAGGATATATAAATACGATTGCAATTCAATGATGGTAAGACATAATACGAAATGTCAAAAATGGCGTCTAAGCCCGATTTCAATGATCCGGATTTAGAAATGTCTGTTACCGGAATGAAAAAAAAAAAACAGTTCGGTATTTGATATACCCTAGCATCATTAGCGTTAGCAGTATGAGTGTTTCTTTTTCTCGGACGAAATATTTTATCTTCATGGCCTTAATCCCCCATGGATCTTACGTAGCCTAATGGTGCACGCGCCACGCGGATAAAAACGCATCTGGACAGTGATTTGCCGGCGGAGCTTTTGCAATATACATCCGTGATGATATCGAATATCAATCGGCGCAAATTGACCTGGGAGGTTGGCGCGCCCTTAACCCCCCCAATAAACAAACAATATATCGAATATCAGCTTCGTAATATGATCATGTGCCCATCAGACCATGAATAAAGAGGCAGTTTGATTACATGGAGAGCGCAGTATGTCTTACGATGGTAATTGTAGTCAATATATGGCTCGTGTTCAGTGCTCCGTGCATCGGGAATCCTTACCACGTGCGGCTGTGCTGCCCGCACTTGCCCGGAAAGTGATCTGAACCATAGTTTAAATCTGAGCTCCCAGAGACGGAGGGACGCGGGTTTCAGATGTCATCTGAAGGTTAGGTCTGCTGATGTTCCTAGTGTGTCAGGTTCCGTGTCAAAAGCCTCTCACGACTGCGCAATTTATAAGAACCGCGAATTCTGTCGGTATTTCTCGTCATTCCTGACGGTGATTTGTTTAAAATATCGAGAGTTGCCCTATGTATGTAAGGCAATCGCTTTGAATAATCACTTACGGTAAAACACCTAAATTGACCTACTCTAAGTGCTCGATCAATATATGGTATGGTATGCATCATTTAAGTTAGGCCAGGTTTCGCCATAGTTACTCGATGCTCCTTCGAAGGGATCAACAGATGCTGCTGGGACGCTATGTCGGAGTGATCGTCGCGGCATGTTATGTAATAGATTGGCGATGGATCAGGTATCAGAGGCCGGCAGCTACAGAAGGCGGTGAGGGGTATTGTATGTGGCCTACAGATGGAGGAGGTCGCGCCGAAGTGTCGTCGATTCTTGGAGGCCGTTATCCAGAGTCGCGGTTACGGCGGTATTCGTCATGGGTAAGTGCGAAGCTCAGATACATAAGTTATCGTGCTGGTGCGCTTGTGTTCGGTGTCATCGTGAACCGATTTGCTGCCCCACGTCTTACTAGGACATCATGACTAAAGGGCATACTAATTTCGCTTGTCTGGACGTACTTTTTGACCGACCCAGCCGGTGTGATATTTTGTATACTTCGTACTTCTAAACAAACCCTGCCACGTTTTCAGATGTTTCTCATTTCTTGGTAGTACAGTAGTTGTCTCGTCAGCGGTGTGGTTTTTGTTCGGAGTCGGATGTCGCCAATCAATAGAACTCGTCCTATTCACGTACACAACCTCAGTAATGAGCCACACGACTCTCGCTCTCTCCGGCAACAACAATCACGCAAATCTGCCCGGCCGGAAGCCAACCCTTGCCGACGAATGCTGCCGGCTTGTTGGCTGCTGGCTGCTGGGCTGCTGGCACTGCTGGCTGCCGGCTGCCGGCTGTGGCTGCTGGGCTGTGGCTCGCTGGCTGCTGGCTGCTGGCTGCTGGCTGCTGGCTGCTGGCTGCTGGCTGCTGGCTGTCGGCTGCCGGCTGGTGCTGAGTCGCTGACTTGGTGGAACTTTTTGTCGGAGCCTTTTGCCGAGAGTTTGCGGGGAAATAGCACTCGGTGTTTATAAGTGGGAAAGCCCCCTGGTTGGCCTTAGACCAGGGGCGTCGCCGCAATATTTCGAGTGAGGGGCCAACCAGGGATATGGGGGAGCCAGCGAGGGTTCTGGGGGAGCCGACACCATAGGCCTTATGTTAAAATCCTGCAAACTTGGGGGGTGCCGAAGAGGGTTTTGAGCGCACCTGGAGGTGCCCGGCTCCCCCAGGCTCCCCCGGTGGCGACGCCCCTGCCTTAGACCACAATAAATATATAATATTGTTTGGTAAGAACCACTTTTTGGTAGGGCAATAGCCTCTTCTCACCAACGGAAATTAAAATCCCATCTACGGCTGGCTGATATATTAGAGCTTCACCATCTCGAAAACAATGCATTTTCAGCTGAACATTCCTCGCCACAAACTAGCGAGTCGACACGACCCATCAAATCTAGCCTGACCATGGAGGCCAAGCGACTGGCTGCCGCCAGGCTGGTTAGCTAGTATGCGGGACCGACATCCTACGCAGCGTTCCAGTCACGCTATTCGAAGGCCTCTGGGGGGGGGGGGGGGGTACCGAAGCCGAGCCGGGCACTGGCTGCCAACACTTAGGCAACCCCCGTTCGTGGCATCGCTAACACGATTACCACTCTGCCTCCGTGCCAGGCAATGGCAGCGTGACACCGCGCTGTGGACCGCGAGAGATGAGAATGGACTGGACTAGGGCTGACCAGTGGTATGACAAGGGCAGCTGCCATCACGCTGAGATGTCTAACACAGGCGAGAGTGATGGAGTAAAGCAGACGAGCCTAGAACCGTATCCATATAGCAGTGAGTTCGCATGTGTGCAACAGTGCTGGTAACACGTGGTATACTATGGACAGCAGCTGCTGTCCCCCGTAGTTCGTGTTTGGCATCTGACAGAGACGATCTTACGGCAACTCTGCCCGCATGGCCGTTCGGTGGCAGCTGACACAGCGGTTGCCACTGCTGCCTCCGGTCAGGCAGCTGACACACGGTTACCACTCTGCCCCGTGTCAGGCAGCTGACACACGGTTACCACTCTGACCCCGTCTCGTGGCATCTGACACACGGTTACCACTCTGACCCCGTCTCGTGGCATCTGACACACAGTTACCACTCTGCCCCGTGTCAGGCAGCTGACACACGGTTACCACTCTGCCCCGTGTCAGGCAGCTGACACACGGTTACCACTCGGTGTCAGGCAGCTGACACATGTACGGCAGGCTCCACTGGTGGCAGTCGGTGGCGGCCCAGCTGCCCGTCTGCGGATCAGCGTTGATGTACGCGCACAGCTCACCGTCGCCGGCTGGCTCGCCGGCCGCCCAGAACTGGAAGTCGAACGGGGAGCCGTCCTGCCAGGCGAACTGGTCGCCGCTGTCCCGGCGGTGCAGTCCCAGCCAGCCTGGGAAGCCGTGCAGCAGCGTGGCGGCCAGCTGGCTGTTGAGCTGGCTGGAGTGCACGGAGACGGGCAGGGCGTCCGGCTGGACGGCGCGGCAGGCGTCCGACAGCTGGGCGCCGCTGACAGAAGAGGTGGTCCACCAGTAGCAGCGGCCCTCCAGAGGTACCCAGTCGGACGGACAGGAGGCGGTGGTGAGGGCAGCCACTGCGGCCATCGCGGCCAGGTGGAGACAGGACGCCATGGTGACTGCGGCAGGAGGTCTGTCCGGTAGAGCTGAGATGAGCGGAGCGGAGCGGAGCGGAGCTGAGCTGAGCTGAGCGGAGCTGAGGCGGTCAGCCTCTGTAGCGGGCGGTTCGCTGTCACGGCCTGGTCGGCGGGCCGGCTGTGCCGTGGCAGGACGGTCACCGTTTGGCTGCGGGAGACGGCGCGAATGAAGGTGTGTCTGGGACGGGAGCCTGCTGCGGAGGTCGGTGCCGGGGTGTTACTATCGCTGATGCAGGCTGGGACTGAACCAGGTGGCAGTCCGCGTGGGAAGTTGTCAGGTGACATGACAACGGCTTATACAAATGTCGCTAAGGTAGTAACTTGTATGATCGAGCATGTCACAATGTCACATATGTAGGATTTTTCGCTGCTAATAATTGTTATATCATTTAAATTATCACTGCACTGTTTGTCAGCCTAGAGTACCAGCACGGTTTATGTGCACTATCGCCTGTTTGATTTGCAGACCTCTGGTGTCGGAAGCCATCTTCGCCCTAAGCTGGAGTGAATGTTATCAGGCATATTTGCCGGCCATGGTAGTTGACTTCAGTCTCTAGAAGGCTGTGTTTGTCCACTCAGACGGACCGTTCAATTATAGATCCCCCCACCGCTGTTAGCTGGAAACTGGGTGGGCATAATTCTGGCCTGCCATAATCTGAGCCCATTTGATGTTGATGTTGCATTAGATTGCCGAGCTTGACTGGCGTGTTCCGGCTTGATGATGCAGTTACCTGGCTATGTGCCCGGGCCAGTGGCACTCCTTCTGTCGTTAATGGATGCTGGCGGCGGTTGACATAGTGTGTTTGAGGTTCATTGAAGTCGGCTGACTGACGTGAACGACGGCCGTCGAGAGACACGGTCAGCTGCGACGTAATTCACCGTGATTTAGTTACCGCGTCACGTAACCCACAATCCGAACCACAGTTCAATCCCGCCCAGCGGCATTCAGTGGCGAGCTCACGGCGACTTGTACTACACGTTTTTAACTTAAATTAAAATAAGTCAAGTTCGAGTTCAAATAAGTCAAGTTCAAATTAATGCAAGTAAAATTCAAATCAGTAAAATTCAAATTAAAACGTCATCAAAGCGTGGTTGATGGATGGTTACGATGACATCGATGCTAATGCGCTTAGTACCTATTTGCTTTTTCGACTCTGTCGCAGGGACTACGCCACAAGGGGGACGGGGAGACATGTCCCTCCTATATTTTCGGATTTTAACATTACGCCTATGCGCGCGTTGCCATGGAAGAATCGACTTTCAGATGTGCCTCCGCCCCCAACTTTCGGGAGGTGACGGAGCGCTTGCTCTGTCGGTGTTATTAATTGGAGATGCTTAGGGCAATATGAGACACTTATGGATTGACTTAGGAACGAGTTATGTAGCAGCCAAATGACTGGCAGTTGAAACGTTACACGAAACGACCTTTGCTTTGTCTCCGCGGACATTCAAAATTTGAGTTAAAAAATAATGCTCGCATTGACCTACGTGTGCCGGGGGTTCCAATCCCTCGGCGTGACTCTTAAAGGGAATAGTTCACCTTGAAAAAAAAAAAACGAGAAAAGCTCAGGAAATGATGAAGACAAGCAAGAAATTAAGATATCATATTTACTAGTAAGTCAAAGAAACCTATATTTTACACGGAAAAAGCAAATTAAAATGTCAATTATTTGGTGATAATTCATATTTTTTCCTCAAAGTAATGCGAAATCAGCATGGCTGAGAAGCACGTAACGTCATCGATTTAGTGAGGGATCGTGTCGTATGCATGGTGGACTTGCCCAAGTACTTGTTGAAGATGCCGGAAAATACAACGCTTTGAAAACCATCACAGTACTTGCTTTAAGTAGGTAATTCGTCATTTATTATATTCAACTATGGTGAAAAGTGTGAATGTCGCCACCGGCGCTCACTGTCCTGCTCTGGCGGCGCACCGTCCGTCTGGATATATGTGTCAACAAGGTCAATGCACGGTTTACACTGTCACTGGCGTTACCGGGTCTCGCGGTCGGCTCCTATCACTCAGCGGGCGGCTGCGCCGCGGGCGGCAATCAACAGGCGGGCGGGCGTACTGGTGTGAGCGTTGGGGTTCGGTGAGTGGGGACCACTGAACGGGGACAGATCAACAATTCTGCTACGCGAGCTATGGAACGTTCAGCCAGCGCTGAACGCTACACATACCGCTACAGAACGTTGTTAGAAAAATGTTTTTAGAAGATTTAAAACATCAAATCACTATGCATAGATACTGACAAAGTTCATTCTTGCCATAAAAAGAATGAGGTACTGAAACAGTATGATTTATGGTCCACACTTACACTTTCCCCAAGTCTTTACGTCATCTTGTGCGTCCATAATCATACGTCAACATGAGCAAAATCAGCCAATCAGCGATTGGAGCTTACCGGGTATTACCTGTTCCCGATTTAGGACTGGAAATTACAAATTAAGAGGTTTCGTGGAAAAATGTGAAAGCGTCACAATCATTTTCGAGCATGCGCCACAACTGGCTATTCTCAAACTCAAAAAACCCTATGTTAAAGGTTGTACTATTCCCTTTAATCGTGCACCGGCCCCCAATACATTTCGGGAACAGGACGAAGACTTCAATTAGCGCCTCGCTCCCAACATGATATGGTGCTTGGTCCACCCAATATCAAAACCAGCACTATTGCCGGGTTGTTACCGGGGGATCTGCCTCCGCAGCACGCCCTCCCCCCCTTCTCCGCTGGGGAGGGGGGGATTTCCGGAGATCGTTCACTGGGCATGTCGGGTCGTGGGTTGACACAGGTGTTATCCAGAGCGAGACCTGGAAACGGAACCGGCGCCTCATTGTTATGCATTGCTCGCGCCGCTGCAGCAGCTGATCAGCCGACTTCACTGCAGCTGTAATGTGCACAGTTGGGCGCGTCCCTCCCGAATGACTGGGGGGAGCATGTCTACTAATGGTGCGGCGGCAACGCTCTGTGACACGCCCACCTCCGCGACGCACCTGGCTGCGTGGGAATCCTGTGCGAAATGCCATCACATTTTATCGCGCTATTCTAGTTAGCAGAATTTGTGAGCGCAAGTTATACAGGCTTAAAGGCGGGAATGCGGCCCGCCCAAACTCTGCCATCATCTGAACCGTCTGCGTCCGCTGCCACCTGCCACCTGCCACCTGCCACCTGCCGCCTGCCGCCGCAGGTCATCCTAGTCATCATAGTCGGGAGGGAATTGGGCACCGAACGACCCGAATCCGCCTCGTCAGGGTGGTCCGGTTTTCAGCTCGACGCTTTTCCAACTTGGTGCGTGGACAAACTCATGTCAATAAAAATTTGTCTTCGACTTCCTTTTCAGTTTTTGGCCTCTTGCAAACATGTCGAGAGTTAGCGTTTTTGGCAAAATCTGCACATACCTATTGCCGAAACGTTGATGGATTTACTTATGGAGGATACATGACACATTTCAGCCAGGTGAAAAGGCTATAAATTTAAATTGAAAAAGCGTGACTTACTGGACGACGTCCTCTCGATGGCATGTGTGGCGGGCTGTCCGAAGTCGTTAAGGCATCTTATTGTCAGCCGGTGAAATGAATGTTGTGTTGAACTGTTCATTCCCATAACGAAAGAGAAAACTTCCAGAGTCGTGACATTTGGACGCACATCAGCCTGGCTCGAACGAGCTGATGAGAGCCATTTTGAGGCGAGTTCGGTACTTAGTTGGCATACGGTCGGAATATACGATTTACCCGTTTTCATCCCACTATCCGGCGCTCATCTCTTAGTGCGGTCGTTTCGCGTTTATCGTTACTTTTGTAGCCTAACAGGCAGCGCGTCGCTGGGTCGTATGACGTCACTGGAACACTGACGTCACCGGCTCAGCTGGTGGCGCGCCGAAGACGGGATTAATCTAGGAAAATTTCAACACAGTTGCTGTAAGTTTTGAATTCATGCCGCGAAAACAACACACATATTTATCCTTCAAAAGCCCTCAGATCGAACGTTCTCGGGAGTTGTCGATTGACGAATACCTCATTGATGTCCTTTTCATAGAGTGCATTGCCAGTTTTTCGCCCCAGTGTAGCTGCAGGTCTGGTCGATTTGATCACCTTGGGTGGCGGCTCCATCTGCGGCTGGCGTGTGAGCAGAGAGTCCGACTTGACCGGCTGACCCCCATCGGCGAGAATGTATGGCCCGCCGGCCGACCGGCGCGTGGCTTAGCCCGCTCCGACGGCTCGCTGAGAAGTTGGCGGCTGGGGCGCGCTCCGGGGCGAAGGCCAACGCCAAGACTAGAGCCGCCTTCCCCGCCAAGCCGGGGATTATATCGCCGAGGCGCTGAGCGGCCTGGTTGAATGGCAATAAGGAGCGGTGGGGGGGGGGGGGGGCAGCTGGGAAGGGTCGTCTGTTGTGTGAGATAGCCCGGAAGTGAATTGATGTCGCAGAGTGGGAGAAATAGCGACTCCGGAATGGCCCAACTGATATTCGCATCCACTTTGGCTGATTGCCGTAACACCTTGTTGATTTTAACAACATGAAAATAACGCCGTGAGATTGACGAAGCAGTTGCAGAAACGTCAAGTTTACTCTGACTGGGATGTCAATAACATGTCTCAGGCGCGGATCCAGGGGGGGGGGCGCTTGGGCGCCCCCCCCCTGAACCGGGTCTTTTCTATGGCGCGCCCGTAGGGTGCGCCCGGAGGTTGCAACTTTTTGCATTGCGCCCCCCCTGACCGAAATCCTGGATCCGCGCCTGTGTCTGGCAATATTAATATAGTCATGGCGCTGTTCGTTCGTCTATTTGTGGAGCTAATTGTCTGGTGTCCGTGCTGCTGCGAGTGTCCGGGAGCAGCGTTCTCGTCTATTTATGGAGCCCATTGTCCGCTGTCCGTCACTTCTAAGTGTCCTGGCGAGCAGCTCAGCCAACCGATATCTCCCGAAATAGGCTGACAACGAACCAATCACCTCGAGAAAGATCATGCTAAAAAGAGCCGAGTGGCTGTCACTGCTGAGACTTGACTAAATGTCGGACAGGTAAGACAGTATTCTGAAGAAAAAAATACAACAACCCTGCCACTTGCCCCCGAGTATGACCATTGGCCATGGACGAATTCGGGGATATTTTCGTATTTTGTTTGATTCTGGAGCAGCTAAAACATCGATGGTCATGTTACGCGAAATAGTTAACTCACATTTGTCTGTATCTGAAACATGCCTTCGTCACTGATGATGCTCAGAAACTGTCGCTGCACTGAAACTGTTCCGGTTCAGAAAACTGTTCCGGTTCAGAAACTGTCGCTGCACTGAAACTGTTCCGGTTCAGAAACTGTCGCTGCACTGAAACTGTCCCGGTTCAGAAACTGTCGCTGCACTGAAACTGTTCCGGTTCAGAAACTATCGCTGCACTGAAACTGTTCCGGTTCAGGAACTGTCGCTGCACTGAAACTGTTCCGGTTCAGAAACTATCGCTGCACTGGAACTGTTCCGGTTCAGAAACTGTCGCTGCACTGAAACTGTTCCGGTTCAGAAACTGTCGCTACACTGAAACTGTTCCGGTTCAGAAACTGTCGCTGCACTGAAACTGTTCCGGTTCAGAAACTGATACTCACCGGAATTGTTACGGTTTAGAAACTGATCTATCTGTGCGGAATATGTTGCGATTATGACAGTGTGACATTCGACTATCATTCTAACCGTGCTGGTGTTTTTCAGACAAGGCCCTGTAACGCGATGCTGAGGTAACAGCGTGGTTAACTAACGACCTTGTGTGATTAACTAGTGACGTGTGCGATTAAACTAACGCCTCTCGCTGCGATTACACTAGTGACCGTGTGCGATTAACTAACGACCTTGTGGTGGTTAACTAGTGACCGTGTGGCGATTAACTAACGACCTTGTGTGGTTAACCTAGTGACTGTGTGCGATTAACTAACGACCTTGTTGATTACTAGTGACCGTGTTTGCGATTAACTACGCCTTGTGTAAGTAAACTAGTGACGTGTGCGATTAACTACGACCTTGTTGCTACTTGACATGTGCGATTAACTAAACGACCTGTGTGATTAACTAGTGGCCGTGTGTGCGTGTGTCGAGTAGGTACTAACCGCTCGCCGTGGCTTCACATCAGTGAAGTCCTGAAAGGCACCACTGGGCTCCTTTGACTGGCTTAAGTACATACACTCAACACAGGAAGCCACTCACACTCCAGCTCAATAATCGGCTCTTGACATTTTGTGACCTTTCCCTTTTTGATTTATAATACCTTAAAGGGACACTCCCACCTTAAACAAATGTGTCAAATGTACGTCATTTGTGGTGCAAAATATAAAGTGAATGCTGCCGAACACGATTATGACATTTGGTTTATCAACAACAGTGCTCAATTTAAAAAAAAAAACCAGTTTTTAATTATTTGGGCTGATGACGTCATCATGAGGGATTTTGGGGATAGGAGAAAACCTTACGCCACCATAATGTATGACTCGTGTATGGCTTAATGTTTGCCAAAGGTTAAAATAAACAAGTCGACTATAATCAACATTAAGTAAAAAAAAGAGACGGACGTCATCCGGCTTGAATCCCCATTCCAAATACCACTGGGGACTGGGATGTTACAGATGTCAAAACTAAGACTAATTTCTTTGTAATTCGACCTCGGTGGTTGTTTCTATACTTATACCCATACATAAATTTAAATCCAAGCACGCAAAGTGCTATCTCACTCAAAATTTATGTTAAGGTGGGAACGTCCATTTAAGGATGAATTGGATCGGCAACTGTTTTACAGCATTTTTGCTTTTTCTCTCTTCTGAGTTTGTAATAAACGGACAGCTTATCACCACAGAACGTGTTCAGTTTGATGTTTCATTCGAATGTAGTTCCTGCATTGTCTTTATGTTACTTATAAGACGGGAATAAAGTTATACAATTTTAACCCACGCCCCACGGGGGCGTGGCTTAAATCGAACCCCTAAGGTTTGTCTTGGAATAATTTGTTACATATGGGGCATTCCACGACAGATCGACCAAGAGGTCATACCGCCACATTTGTGATTTTGATGAAACTTGGTCCATTAGGGTTTATCTTATGCCCTGGAGTCGATTTTGACATCGCCAGACCCTTTAGGTCAACAGTTCTCGAGATATAGCCTCGGGCATTTTTGTGATGTCACGCTGCATGGTAATCTTTGGAGGCCTGTAGCTTTAAAACCACTGCATATAATTCATCATATAGGCATATTTTCGTGACTGCAATGAACTGGGCAACATTTTGGTAGTCTTCGATTTGCCAAATTTTGGCTTTTGATTTTTTGATGACGTCATTTGTGTTAATTTTGTGTGCTTTTTCCTATTCTTCCTATTTTTGCTTTTATATTAAATATTTTTTATTTATCTCGAGATATGGAAAAAATGAAAAAGGTATGATTTCAAAAAATAATGTATTTCATTTTTTGAATACTTCAGTTTTGTATTATTAAATATTAAAAAAAAATGCTAAAAAATACTATCAAATATATAATAAAACTGAATAAAGGTCTTTTGTTCAGCTCGCCAAGGTTTACAATATGAATAATTTGAATGGGCGCAAAGTAACCTTAGCAGTCGACGCGCCCTAAAGCCCCAATAAACAAACAAACAATGAATAATTTGAAACAAAAACAACTTTTAGATCAAATTTATGACGCATTTTTGGCAATTTTAGACCAGAATATCTAAAAAAAGTTGTGAATGGATTTCAAAACCAAAGACAAATTTGGACTTCTTATATAATTCTTCATCTTAGAGTTTTTGTCTAATTTAAATCATTAAAAACGATCATCGAATAATTTTTCAAATATATATATATATATATATATATATATATATATATATATATATACATATATATACATCTTTAACATTAACTTTTTTTGTCTAAGGTTTTGTAACGTTTTTGATTACAAAATGGAAGCCCCGTGAAATTTTGGTAAGCTTCTAAGGAAACATTGTAATATCTATTTTAAAAAGTTGTGAGTGGATTTCCAAAATTTGTCTTGGAAAGACTGAATTTTGGAAATTCCTATAACTTTCGTCTAAAATGAGGGAGAGTTACACAAATATTGTTTTAGCTTTGGCGAGTGAAATTGGCGATCTTTTCATCGATCATCGAAAACGATCATCGAATAATTAAAAATATATATATCTTTAACATCATTTTTGTTTGTTTAAGGTTTTGTAACGTTTTTGATTACAAAATGGAAGACCCCGTGAAATTAAGCTTCTAAGGAAACATTGTAATTTTATTTTAATCAGTTTTTTAATTTCCAAAATTTGTCTTAGAAAACTGACTTTTGGAAATTCCGATAACTTTCGTCAAAAATGAGGGAGACTTACAAAAATATTATTTTAGCTTTGGCGAGTGAAATTGTCGATCTTTTGTTAGAAATCTGGAGACAAAAAATACAATCACAAAAAATTACAACATTTTTTTTCTGTTGATGCAAGAAATAGAAAAAAATTAGGTAAGTACAAGCAAATAAATCAAATATTTATCCTTTAAGATGAAGAATAAGGTAAATCCAAATATTTTTTCAATATTGAAATCCATTGATAACTTTTTGAGTTATTTCACTCTAAAATTTCAAAACAGAAATATACGGTCATAATTTTGATTGCCATTTTTTCGTTTTAAATAGTTTGTATTGTACAACTTGGTGAGCAATACAAACTATTTTACACTAAACAAAAAACTCTTATTCAGTTGTACTCTATCTTTGATATTTTTTTTGTAAATCATCATCATCACATTTATTTTGCATCACAAGTATAGTGACAAACTCAAACATCAGTGGCCAGTGCGCACACACATCACCGCACACAAACCGAGTATTACAACAATATACACTCAAACATCAAGATCCCATCATCAAGGTTACCAGTTCGGCATCACCATAAGGCGCAGCAGATGACGAGCAGTCTCATCTTTGCGCGATGCCAAAAAAACGAAGTGAGTCAATGACTCCATCAGGCTCTGACTGTGGGCAGATCATTTCTGGGTCGATGTGCCCCGAGGCCACAGACAAAACATTTTCCAAATTCGAATTACAAATGCTATGCACCAGCCCCAGAAGCGATCCATCCAGCTGGGAAGGGTCAACGGCAAGCACGGCTATGCCTCGCGTCATGGCTCTGGGCAGCCTGTGCTCTGATTTAAAGATATTGCAGAGCCCGCGAAATATCATGCCCCTCTGGGTCTCTTCAATGCTTGGCACTCCAAGCGCCGCAAGTAGGGCTGAATGGTGGGCCTGAGGTGGCAGCCCAAGAGCCGCCTTGAGATGGCGAGCTTGAAAGCTTTCAAACTCGCTGACATCCTCAAGGCCGAAGTGGGGCGACTGCGACTCCCAAAGGTCGGAGAAGGTGCCACAATCGTGCGCCACAAGAATGCCTTATACCAAGGGGGCTACAACCCTTGGCACACCATCGTCACAACCTTCGGCAAATCTCTCCGCTGCTGCGTCACGAACCAGTCTCTGGGAAGAGCTGAGCTGCCCTTTGCTATCGTCATGAATCTCAAATATTGAATATTTCACAATACAAAATGATAATCATGAATATTATTGAATATTTAATAATACAAAACTGAAGTATTCAAGAAATAAAATGAATGAATGAGTGAGTAGGCACACTCCCTTTAAAGGGAGTGTGCCTACTCTTTTGAAATGTCAATTATATTTTCTTACGGTAAGAAGCTATTGGTTTGATCATTGGTTACGATAAAATTTACGTCTGGAGCCCCTTTAGTTTAATTTTTTACTTATATTCTGTTTTGCATTTGTTTGGTTAAAACAAAAACTCCACATGACCTGTGACCAATGTGAGTAGGGACACTCCCTTTAAACTACATACTGCAGGGGCTTATCTGGGCCGTAGATTCACAAGCTGTGGAACTGTCAAATTCGTACTTCAAAGTAGCTTTCTATACCTACTTTGAATTATTCAAATTGGAGATCATGCCAGCTGATAATTAGCACTTAGCGCGACATAGAAAATATGCCCGAGGCTAAAACTCGAAAACCATCGACGAACGGGATGAAAATCACTGCGTGAATCTACGGTGCAAATACCCCCGACACGCAGTTTGATCGAAATCTGAGATGTAGGGTGTTATGGCTTGGTCGATATGTCATGGATCGATCCGTCATAGCCGCCATAGCTGAGTGCAGCCAGGTAATTCAACAACTGGCAACTGCTATTAATTTGTCTCTACCTGTCGCCGAAATGTAAATGATTACCAACAGATCAAAGCCGTTGTCACAGTGGTAGACGCTGGTTTGCATAATGGACGCTTCTCCTTCGCCTCCTAATTACCATACATAGTTCACGGTACACAGAAGCAGCGTACTTAATCAACCACCAACTAGCAATCTACATTCCTTCAAACGGTCCAACTTGACGAATTTCAGCAGTAACTCTTTAGCACTGGGCGCTGGTCCAATGCACGAACTGGCATCGGCTCTTAGTCATTTAGGTCACCGTCCAGGCTCGGGATCCTGGGCTCACTGGGATCATCCTGGGCTCGGGATCCTGGGCTCACTGGGATCATCCTGGGCTCGGGATCCTGGGCTCACTGGGATCATCCTGGGCTCGGGATCCTGGGCTC
>VOPJ01011041.1:19293-36372 GCA_014673585.1 Semibalanus balanoides
TTAACTAACGACCTTGTGTGATTAACTAGTGACCGTGTGCGATTAACTAACGACCTTGTGTGGTTAACTAGTGACCGTGTGCGATTAACTAACGACCTTGTGTGGTTAACTAGTGACCGTGTGCGATTAACTAACGACCTTGTGTGATTAACTAGTGAACGTGTGCAATTAACTAACGACCTTGTGTGGCTAACTAGTGACCGTGTGCGATTAACCAACGACCTTGTGTGATTAACTAGTGGCCGTGTGTGCGTGTGTCGAGTAGGTACTAACCGCTCGCCGTGGCTTCACATCAGTGAAGTCCTGAAAGGCACCACTGGGCTCCTTTGACTGGCTTAAGTACATACACTCAACACAGGAAGCCACTCACACTCCAGCTCAATAATCGGCTCTTGACATTTTGTGACCTTTCCCTTTTTGATTTATAATACCTTAAAGGGACACTCCCACCTTAAACAAATGTGTCAAATGTACGTCATTTGTGGTGCAAAATATAAAGTGAATGCTGCCGAACACGATTATGACATTTGTTTCTCACAAACAGTGCTCAATTTCATAAAAAATCAGTTTTAATATTTGGGCTGATGACGTCATATGGAGTAATTTTGGGAAATAGAGAAAACCTTCACGCCACCATATGTATGACTAGTGTATGGCTAATGTATTGCCAAAGGTTAAACTAAAACAAGTCGACTATAATCAACATTAAGTAAAAAAAGAGACGACGTCATCGGCTCAGAATCCCCATTCAAATACACTGGGGTCTGGGGATGTTACAGATGTCAAAACTAAACTCAAATTTCTTTGTAATTCGACCTCGGTGGTTGTTTTAACTTATTCCATACATAATTTAAATGCCAAGCACGCAAAATGGCTATCTCAACTCAAATATTATGTTAAGGTGGGACAGTCCATTTAAGGATGAATTGGATCGGCAACTGTTTTACAGCATTTTTGCTTTTTCTCTCTTCTGAGTTTGTAATAAACGGACAGCTTATCACCACAGAACGTGTTCAGTTTGATGTTTCATTCAATGTAGTTCCTGCATTGTCTTTATGTTACTTATAAGACGGGAATAAAGTTATACAATTTTAACCCACGCCCCACGGGGGGGGCTAAATCGAACCCCTAAGGTTTGTCTGGAATAATTTGTTACATGTGGGGCATTCCACGACAGATCGACCAAGAGGTCATACCGCCACATTTGTGATTTTGATGAAACTTGGTCCATAGGTTTATCTTATGCCCTGGAGTCGATTTTGACATCGCCAGACCCTTTAGGTCAACAGTTCTCGAGATATAGCCTCGGGCATTTTTGTGATGTCACGCTGCATGGTAATCTTTGGAGGCCTGTAGCTTTAAAACCACTGCATATAATTCATCATATAGGCATATTTTCGTGACTGCAATGAACTGGGCAACATTTTGGTAGTCTTCGATTTGCCAAATTTTGGCTTTTGATTTTTTGATGACGTCATTTGTGTTAATTTTGTGTGCTTTTTCCTATTCTTCCTATTTTTGCTTTTATATTAAATATTTTTTATTTATCTCGAGATATGGAAAAAATGAAAAAGGTATGATTTCAAAAAATAATGTATTTCATTTTTTGAATACTTCAGTTTTGTATTATTAAATATTAAAAAAAAATGCTAAAAAATACTATCAAATATATAATAAAACTGAATAAAGGTCTTTTGTTCAGCTCGCCAAGGTTTACAATATGAATAATTTGAATGGGCGCAAAGTAACCTTAGCAGTCGACGCGCCCTAAAGCCCAATAAACAAACAACAATATAATTTGAAACAAAACACTTTTAAGTCAAGATTTATGACGCATTTTTGGCCAATTTTAGACCAGAAATCTTAAAAGAAAAGTTTGTGAATGGATTTCTAAACCAAGACAAATTTTGGGATTCTTATATAAATTCTTATCATTAAGTTTTTTTGTCTAATTTAATCATTTAAGAAAACGACATCGAATAATTTTTCGAAATATATATGATAGATCTTTAATCTTAAACTTTTTGTCTACAGGTTTGTTACGTTTTTTGATTTATCAAAATGAAGCCCCGGTGGAAATTAATGCTTCTAAGGAGAACATTGTAATTATATTTTAATGTCCGTTTTTTGATATTCCAAAATGTTGTGCTTGGAAAGAGCTGACTTTTGGAAATTCATAATGACTTTCGTCTGAAATAGGGAGAGTTACAATAACACAAGTATTGTTTATGCTTTGGCGAGTGAAATTGCGAGTCTTTTCATCGACATCCGAAAACGATCATCGAATAATAAAAATAGTATATCTTACTCGAAACTTTTTTGTTTGTTTAGAGTTTTGTAACGGTTTTTGATTACAAAATCGGAAGACCCGTTAAATTAAGCTTCTAAGGAGAACATTGTAATTTTTATTTTAATCAGTTTTTTAATTTCCAAAATTTGTCTTAGAAAACTGACTTTTGGAAATTCCGATAACTTTCGTCAAAAATGAGGGAGACTTACAAAAATATTATTTTAGCTTTGGCGAGTGAAATTGTCGATCTTTTGTTAGAAATCTGGAGACAAAAAATACAATCACAAAAAATTACAACATTTTTTTTCTGTTGATGCAAGAAATAGAAAAAAATTAGGTAAGTACAAGCAAATAAATCAAATGTTACCTTTAAGATGAAGAATAAGGTAAATCCAAATATTTTTTCAATATTGAAATCCATTGATAACTTTTTGAGTTATTTCACTCTAAAATTTCAAAACAGAAATATAGGTCATAATTTTGATTGTCACATATTTTTCGTTTCCAATAAGTTTATTGTACAAAACTTGTGAGCCTAAACAAGGAAACTCTTATCAGGTTGTACTCCATCTTTGACTCATTTTTTCGTAAAGTCATCATACGTTTAATTTGCATTTAAGAGTATAGGTGACAACTCAACAGTCAGTGGCCAGTTGCGCGCACAACATCAGCCCGCCGCACACGAACCGAGCATTACAACAATTATCAGCTCCAAGACCACTCAAGATCGCATAATCAAGGTTACTCGTTGCCGGCATCACCATAGAAGGCGCACAGATGAAGCGAGCAGGTCCATCTTTGCGGCGATGCCAAAAGAAACGAAGTGAGTCAAATGACTCCATCAGTCTGACGGTGATCAGATCATTTCTGGGATCGAATGTGGCCCCGAGGCCACAGACCAAACATTTTGCCCAAATTCGAAATGTACAAAATGCTATGCACCAGCCCCCAGAAGGCGGATCCATCCACGCTGGGAAGGCAAAGCGGCAAGCACGGCTTATGCCTCGCGCATGGCTCTGGACAGCCTGTCTGCTGAGTTAAAGATTGCCAGAGCCCCTGCGAAATATGCCCCTCTGGGTCTCTTCCAGTGCTTGGCACTCAAGCGCACGCAAGTATGGGCTGAATGGTGGGGCCTGAGGTGGCAGCCCAAGAGCCGCCTTGAGATGGCGAGCTTGAAAGCTTTCAAACTCGCTGACATCCTCAGGCCGAAGTGGGGCGACTGCGACCCCAAAGGTCGGAGAGGTGCCACAATCGTGCGCCACAATAATGCCTTATCCAAGGGGGCTACAACCCTTGGCACACCATCGTCACAACCTTCGGCAAATCTCTCCGCTGCTGCGTCACGAACCAGTCTCTGGGAAGAGCTGAGCTGCCCTTTGCTATCGTCATGAATCTCAAATATTGAATATTTCACAATACAAAATGATAATCATGAATATTATTGAATATTTAATAATACAAAACTGAAGTATTCAAGAAATAAAATGAATGAATGAGTGAGTAGGCACACTCCCTTTAAAGGGAGTGTGCCTACTCTTTTGAAATGTCAATTATATTTTCTTACGGTAAGAAGCTATTGGTTTGATCATTGGTTACGATAAAATTTACGTCTGGAGCCCCTTTAGTTTAATTTTTTACTTATATTCTGTTTTGCATTTGTTTGGTTAAAACAAAAACTCCACATGACCTGTGACCAATGTGAGTAGGGACACTCCCTTTAAACTACATACTGCAGGGGCTTATCTGGGCCGTAGATTCACAAGCTGTGGAACTGTCAAATTCGTACTTCAAAGTAGCTTTCTATACCTACTTTGAATTATTCAAATTGGAGATCATGCCAGCTGATAATTAGCACTTAGCGCGACATAGAAAATATGCCCGAGGCTAAAACTCGAAAACCATCGACGAACGGGATGAAAATCACTGCGTGAATCTACGGTGCAAATACCCCCGACACGCAGTTTGATCGAAATCTGAGATGTAGGGTGTTATGGCTTGGTCGATATGTCATGGATCGATCCGTCATAGCCGCCATAGCTGAGTGCAGCCAGGTAATTCAACAACTGGCAACTGCTATTAATTTGTCTCTACCTGTCGCCGAAATGTAAATGATTACCAACAGATCAAAGCCGTTGTCACAGTGGTAGACGCTGGTTTGCATAATGGACGCTTCTCCTTCGCCTCCTAATTACCATACATAGTTCACGGTACACAGAAGCAGCGTACTTAATCAACCACCAACTAGCAATCTACATTCCTTCAAACGGTCCAACTTGACGAATTTCAGCAGTAACTCTTTAGCACTGGGCGCTGGTCCAATGCACGAACTGGCATCGGCTCTTAGTCATTTAGGTCACCGTCCAGGCTCGGGATCCTGGGCTCACTGGGATCACTGGGATCCTCCTGGGCTCGGGATCCTGGGCTCACTGGGATCCTCCTGGGCTCGGGATCCTGGGCTCGGGATCCTGGCGCATGCCTAGCTACCTTCCGCTGGCCGCAGCCGGCCGCGCGCTCCGCGCCGCCCGCAAATCCGTGGATAACAAGACATCGGCGACCGGCGCCGCCCACTCGCATGCTAAGTGTGTGGGCTGGGTGGGCTGCCAGCCTGGGAGCCGTGCCGTCTGCGGCTGTTAACCTCTGCCTGGCCGAGGCAGAGGCAGAGGCAGAGGCAGAGGCAGACGCTGGCTTATTGCGCCCTGGCGTCTCCACCCGACAACACGCGTTATAAATGGCGTCCCCTGGGCGGCAGCGGGCGGTGGCGGCCGCTGTTCGGAGCCGTAAAGTGTCTCTGTCGACCCCGGGGGCGCCGTGCAGACCTGTAGCCTTTCTCATAAAGATGTACACACCGGTTGTATGTGTAGTTTGTAGGTTTGTAGCAGGCACATATATGTTATATGCTGTTATATTGACATATTCTAATATTATCAAAACATGACAAACATGACATGATTCTAATATATAAAAACAAACATCAACATACAAACATAAATCATCAAAACATGATATGTAGGCACAGTTACAATTCTACTTACGCGGCGTGTGTAATTCTTTATGAAACGTATTGAATGTGCAAGTTGTACAAACGGAATCTACAACCTACACATACAACCGGTGTGCAAATATCTTTGGGATGAGCGCCTCCGACCGCGGGCCGACAGCGGACTGACGCCGGTGCTGACGCTCAGCGGACTGACGCCGGTGCTGACGCTCAGCGGTCTGACGCGGGTGCTGACGCTCAGCGGTCTGACGCTGGTGCTGACGCTCAGCGGTCGTCAGTGGCAGTGACCAACGTCATACCGAGCGGTATGACTTTGCCGAGGGGGCCCCTAGGGATGTCGTCCCCCACCCTGTCGAAGGTCGGGCTGTGTTCCTGTGCAATACCATACATTATCGTAGATCAATTACACTGTGACCCTTTTCTAGCATTTTGCTAAAATAACGTAAAACTGAATAAATTAACCAATCAGTGGATAAATATATCCACAATGTGTAAATATCTCTTACACTCTTTTTATATATATCCTCCATCTTTTCTAACGCCCGCCAACCTACCGAGCAGAGCGGCCGCTGCTTCCCTGCCCAGTGCCCACCCCCAGTTCACACCATGAGAGCGCCACAGTACAGTCACGTTCGTTCCGTTCGTCGCCGCTCGCGGTGTGAGGAGCCAGGCTGAGCCAGCCAGCCAGCCGGCAGTCAGGCTGACCGGGTAGCGCCATTTGGCGACCTACCCACTAGCTGCACATAACGGCTTTCCTCCCACTGACGTCACCAGGGCTGCAGTTGCCGTATGTGCGGCTACTGCCCCGGTCTTCATAACGGACGCTGAGTCGGTTTACACTGTTTACGAACCTGCACACCACAGCGCGGGCAACCGCGACCGACGCGCACGCGGCGATAGAGTTATATTGATTGGCGATGCCCAAACTCAATTTCAAAGCAATGTCTATGGTTTTGACTTTGACTGATGGATTGCTCACTAATTACGTATGATAGGTCTGAATTTTGCTTTCGACATTTCCAAATATGCTTATGCTACCGGAGTCCGGAACTAACACATATTGAGTGGCTTTTTGACCGTATGAGGGAATAAATGATAATATAGAAGAGGGGATAACAAATTAAGTAGATTTTATCTGACCAGATACCAAGCATGGCGTGAAATGTTGTCTGTTCTACTGTCTGCATATTACCGTTGTCCGTTTGCCTTGTTTTGACAAACTTTAACTTAAACGAGTGAGGTAACATAACACAATGCAGTTAATTATGAATGAATGAAGTCTGGGCTTGACAACTTTCCACCGGTTTCTCTGTTTGCGACGGTGTTCCACCCAAAGCCGGGGCACATCATACACAGCGCCGTCCACTGATTGGATCCCACCCGCAGTGCTCTCCGGTGACACTATCTCGCTGAATGCGTCGGCAGCTCATCCTCACTGGCACGCCGGCTACACCGCACCGCTTTGTGGCTCAAACAGGCCTGATTGGAAACAGCGATCAGCTCTGCTATCACAGCCATGTCGACTAGTCGGGGCGGTGTTTGGCTCTGGGGAGCGTTCACACGGCTCTGGGGAGCGTTCACACGCCACACGCTCAATAGCTGTCAGAGCGGCCAGTGTAGGCGGCCGAACCGGAGCCTGTTTCGTACAGTGGCCGGCGGCGGCGCCGGGCGTGGCGTGGCGTGTTTGTGGATTATTTGTTTGCCGTTAGCGGCAGTGCCGCTCCGCTTCGTCAGAGTTGTGGACAGGTGGCCTCGATATTAACTGAATCAGATGGGCTGGTACGGGTTTTGCTGCTGTTTCAAGCCGATATGTGTTTTGGTTTTCTGGCGCAGTTGTCAGTGCACGCGATTCTAGTGCGTCTGATCCTGGTCACTCGAAAGGCGTACAATTTTCTGGAGATGTCAGATAAAACGCTTATGGATCGTATAGCTTCTATTTTGTAAGCATCAGACAATTCAGTGGTAAACCAATCTGTCACACCACGGAGGGCTCATTGTCTTTGGAATGTCGACAGGAATTCGTGTAGTCGACAGTATCAATTTCCGAAAAGTCGACAGTATCACTGTTCCCACCCCGCACCTCAGCGTCCCCCGATCAACAAAAGGCGCGCACTCGGCCTGAAACTAACCGCTCTCGTCTCCTTTTACAGAGAAGCAAGTGGTCGAGTAGGCCGCTCTCCGGTGACGCGCAGGCGGCGGCTGTGGCACTGTAGCCGATCTGGAGGCGGCTGTGGCACTGTAGCCGATCTGGAGCAGGTGTGAATGATGAGGTGCGCGCGACACGCGCCCCCACCCGGCCGGCCAGACACCAGCGGCCGCGTCACGCGGGCCTACCTCGCGACTCGCTCTGATTATCTATCGTTTTTGTGATGTTGAATACACTATGTCTGGAGCGCTGCTACTCGGCTGCGTTTGGAAGTCGCTGGACGTCTCGCCGGCTTATAGATGTGGTCGTCCGGCAGCCGGGGAGACCAATTACTCGGATTCTCCAGCCAGGAGCTCTGGAAAGAAACGGGCCGTTTTCCGCCGTTGTTCACGATAATGATTTGCAATTAGCGCGCGAGATGTATTGCGAGACGAATGCAGTCGACACGCGTGAGGAAATGAGGCTGCGGATGGTGGGAGCGTTTGCAAACTTGCACGCGTTAAAGGAAATAGTTCACCTTCAACATGGGTTTTGAACTGAGATAGCAGTTCAAAAACTGAGAAACAAACAAACAAAAACAACTGAGATAGCCTGTGTTGAAAAAACCCTAACTGCAAGTTTTCTTGGCTGAAAGGGCTCTCCAGCCGAATATATTTGATTTGTTGTCGAAGGATTGTGGGCCTCACACTCCTGGGCAGAGGCTATTGTGGGCCTCACGCACCTGGGCAGAGCTATACGTAATCTCAAACGCGACTACACATTCGAAACTGAATGGCTGAGCCAAGTTTGACGTTGTGGCAAGTCGCATATAGTTTTGATGAATAAATTACGTCCTTCTGTCCTGAATCGGCCGAGTAATGTCTATTTTTGACATTATGAAAAGAAAGTTGGTAATTTGAAAATATATCAAATTGTGTTTGAAAAAAAAACAATCCAGGTGGAACTATTTCCTTTAATGCTGAATTAAATAGAAAATTGTAGAAATTATGGTAATAATCGCGGATGTTACTGGTAAACCCTGTCCCGTCATTTTTCGTCAAGTATATTTTCATTTGCACGTTCATGTAGTTTGGTTTTCATCGTCTGCAAAGCCGGACGTCGGTGGACGCCATTACGATGGAGGTTGGATGGCCGCAAATTGACCAAAGGTGTCGGCGCGCCTGAAAACTCCAATAAACAAACTGTGGAGGTTGGCACTGTCGGTCTGAACGTTTGACTTACAGGGATTATACTTTTTTGTTTCAGAATAATTTAATAGCATATTAAAACGTACTAATAAAGGTGGTGGAAGTCCCACGGTAGCAGCATTTTTATGGAAATGATCTCTCCTGCACGTAAGGACATTCGACCCGCGCCCCTCTGTGCCTCGGGATTTTCCACGCCCTATGGGGGGGGGGGTGAACACCCCCTTCTAACTCGGCGCCTATAGGACGTAGACCAAAACAAAATACAATGTTCGAAACGTCGTCAAAAATAATTTTGAAACTATTTTAGAGTTTGTTTCGCTTAGTGCAAAATTTAGGTCACCAGAGGTCATCAAAGGTCAAATTTTCACAGTTAAGTTAAACGACTTCGCTTCAGAGACCCACAATATATCGGGACTAACGCTAGCTAGTAAACAAGAAAAAAAACGACAGCATTAAATTTTCAATCGACAAGAATTCCCAAAATTTGAGCTCAGGTCAATGGTGTAGGCTTATGAAGCAAGGGTCATAAAAGTCATTTTTTTTTGCAAAAATGTTTTTGGCCAATAACTTTTACATAACAAAGCTAACATATTACCGTTAACGCCATCGTGTTTGTCTCGTCAAGGCACTTTGAAATATATTCATGTTGATCATTTTAGGTCAACTTCAAACATTGACCTCAGGTCAAGGTCAAGTGGTGAGTGGTGGCCCAGGTCACTGGCGGATCCAGAGGGGGGCTGCAGAGGGGCGCGACCTCCCCCAGGCTCCCGGGTCGCGGGGTCGAGCCGTGCTTTGGCCTCCCCAAGCCGGCGAGGTTTGGGGGGAGGCCAAAACACTGGACTGATATCCTCGAAATAGAAATCATTTGAATATTTCTCCATTGTCCCCGCGACCCGGGCGCCTGGGGCCTCTGCAGCCCCCCTCTGGATCCGCCCCAGGCCCAGGTACGTCATGCTGCATATGAGGAGACGTGTCTCGACGAAACAAATCCATTGGTGAAAAATGCACTTATCTATCTTCATTATGTCGAGAGTTATTGACGAAAAAGTGTTGGCAACTTCGGATGACCTCGGATGACCCCGTGTTGGTCACTGAACATAACCTACACTTGGATCATGACGAATATCCTATGATAACATAATCCAGCAGGAATTGGACTGATATCCTCGAAATAGAAATCATTTGAATATTTCTCCATTGACTTATAATGAATGGGGAGGTCACGACATTTACCCGACCTCAGGTCACTGATATCGAAATTCCAAGACAAAGATTGTGTAGAAACTGACGGCCCCATGTAATCCTAAAAGTTTGATATCGATCCCTAAAAATTGTGGTCATGGCACGACCGCAAACTTCTTTGCAGGTGGGGGTCACTTGACCTAACCTGACTACCGGCCCGGTAGTACCCAGTAATATTTGTTCATTAATTTCACCATTCATTGAAAACTAACGGGAAATTTCGCATTGTAAGAGCAGATAATTGTACGGCTGCATGAAATCAAGGGCGGATCCAGGGGGGCAAAGGGGCCATGGCCCCCCCAAACCACCCAAAATCGGGCAAATTTTACTAATTTTGAGGTTGGTTTCGTAAAACTAAGCAACTTTAACCAGAGAAAGTTTGTTTAAATCGTTATTGAACATACAAGCGAAATCCGTGAGTTTTTCAGAATTATGGCGATATTTTTGGGATTTGCCCTCCAAATGCAAAATAAACACTTTCTGGATCGCCTATTCTGAATCATAAATTCAATTGATATGCAAAATTTGGGAAAGCGTTTTTCCTAGACTCAACTTATACAAAACGCACGAAATATTGACGGTACTACCGGTTAGTACTACCGGTAAAATAAATTCTTTCTGGACAACGCTACTAAGCTGCCCTGAATAAAGCACCCAGACACTAAAACCGCCAATGTGGCGTAAATTTAGCACCATCGCCGGGCTGAAAACTGACATGGATTTTTACCAAAGGGTGCTGAACCTTTTTTAACAGTATCACATTTATTTTGTCGTGTCCACAAACGTCTTCATCATTCACCCGTGCGTTGGCTCCAGTGTCCAATGATAATACAACAATTCACGAGAACCACACGTTAGCTCTCTGGCAGCTAAGGACAGCACAGAGCTGCGTCTATATGTTCATCAGCAAGTCCAACAAGTTCGAATGTCAGTTCCTTTTCCAGAGAGCCAGTTCCTTTTCCAGAGAGCCAGCTTCCTCTCCGCTCTGTTGAACTGATGACGCCGGTTTCCCAGATGAAGGGAGCTTCGTTTGACATGACCATTGACCAGTAGCTGCAGATTATGGCCGGGTTCGATTCTCGATGGCTCGTTCCAGCGTGCGGAGCCGCTGGAGCAGGTGGTTGGAGCGGGCCCTGGACACGTCCCTCCTTCTGCGGAACCCCAGTCCAATACCACCGACCAGCGCCGGGAACACCGCTCCGAGAGTCATCACCAGCGCCAGCAGCCACATCCCTGCCGAGGGGAGGGGGTCAGGAGAGTCATATCCCTGCCGAGGGGAGGGAGTCAGGACAGCCACATCCCTGCCGAGGGGAGGGAGTCAGGACAGTCAGGACAGCCGCATCCCTGCCGAGAGGAGGGAGTCAGGACAGCCACATCCCTGCCGAGGGGAGGGAGTCAGGACAGCCACATCCCTGCCGAGGAGGAGTTAGGGACAGCCACAATTCCGCCGAGGGGAGGGAGCAGGACAGCACATTCCCTGCGGGGAGGGAGTCGGAAGCCACATCCTGGCCGAGGAGGGATCAGGGACAGCCACATTCCCTGCCGAGGAGGGAGCAGGACAACCATCCTTGCGAGGGGAGGGGTCAGGAACGCACATCCTGCGAGGAGGGAGGGAGCAGAACTCCACATGCTGCGAAGGGGAGGGAGTCAGGTACAGCACATCCCACGAGGCGAGGATGAGTTAGACAGCCGATCCTGCGTAGGGAGGGGGAGTAGAACAGCCACATCTCGCTTGCCGAGGGAAAGGGTAGGTTCAGACAGCCACAAATCCTGCGAGGGGAAGGGAAGATCAGCGAGAGCCCAATCATCAGCAGGGGAGGGAGTCAGCAGACAAGCGCATCTCGAGAGTGAGGGAATCAGGATACAAGCCAATCCTGCGAGGGAGGGAGTAGGAAGCCACATCTGCCGGAGGGAGGGAGTCAAAGACAGCCAATCCCTGCGAGGGAGGGAGTCAGGACATCTACATCCCTGCAGGGAGGGGAGAGAGGGAGTCAGGGCAGCCACATCCCTGCAGGGAGGGGAGGGATGAAGTCAGGACAGCTACATCCCTGCAGGGAGGGGAGGAAGGGAGTCAGGACAGCTACATCTCTGCAGGGAGGGAAGAGAGGGAGTCAGGACAGCTACATCCCTGCAGGGAGGGGAGGGAGGGAGTCAGGACAGCTACATCCCTGCAGGGAGGGGAGGGAGGGAGTCAGGACAGCTACATCCCTGCCGAGGGATGATCAGGACGCACATCCCTGCAGGGAGAGAGGGAGGGAGTCAGGGTATTCTCATCCCTGCAAGGGAGGAGATAGGGGAGTCAGGGCTAGCCACTCCTGCCAGGGAGTGGGAGGGGATATGTCAGGAACTACATCCTGCAGGGAGGGGAAAGGAGTCAGGAAGTACATATCGCTTAGGAGGTGAAGGAGAGGGATCAGGAGCAGTACATCCATGAAGGGGAGGGAGGGAGGGAGTGCAGGACAAGCTCATTCGCTGCGAGGAGAGAGGAGTAGGACATGCTACATCCGCAGGGTAGGGGAGGCGAGGGAGTTCAAGGACAGACATCCTGCTTCGAGGGAGAGAGGGATTCAGGACAGACTCATCGCTGAGGGAGGGGAGAGAGGTCAGGAAGCTAATCCTGCAGAGGTGAGGAAGGGAGTCAGGACAGATACAGTTTGCAGGGAGGGGGAGGGAGGGAGTCAGACAGTCACACCCGCTAGAGGGGAGAGAGGCACTCGGCAGTATATCAACGGGATACTACTTGTAGACGAAACACAGCAATGAAAGGTCCATAGTCGCTTAGATCACCATGCTTTTCCTGAAATCATAAAATGTACATATAAGGTATTGTATATTAGTACAAGCTCAACACTCATCGAGTCCATATTCAATGATTTTGAACAACTGTAGATGTCCACACTACAACAAGGACAGAAGTAGGAGAGCAGTGAGAGAGTAGGGCAGAATCCAGACATATAGTCGATGCTGGGAGTATGAGAGGGCCACTTTAGGCTGCGGCTACCCCACGACGCAAGAATCCTACACCCCCCACTACCCAATGAACCGCATAGGCGCTAGCTAGCTCAGTTACCTCCAAGACAAATTGTCATATTTAGTTCTCATTTATTAACTCATTTGTAAGGCTAAAGCGTTTTGTGTTGCATCTTGCTCACTATTACTGAAGTGCCTATATTTGGTTACAGCATCCAATTCGCATCAAATCCCTGTTTTTTCATTTTGTTTTCAGTTATCGACATTATGTTATTGCAACTACCTCAATTAAACAACTGATCGTTGTGCTACCCACGTGGGTAGTAACTACCCGCACCTGGTGGGTAGGTGGGTAGAAAATTGGCACCTCTAGTATGAATGTTATACAAGTGCCATCTATAGCAGAAAGCCATAAGCCGTAAGCAAGTAAGCCGTCCTATAGTTCCTCTATAGTGAACTAGCCATAAAGACGGCTTACTGGATAGAGCATGGCAGATGACTGCCAAGGGAGGGAAAGGGAGTCGGGAGGGGGTCACTCACCAGCTCTGAAATTGTCATCACTGTGGCCTGTGTCCAGACCCATCGTATCGCCCGCCATCTCCATCATAGACATTGTATCCACCAATAATTATAATACAAAGTCTATTCCAAGTTACTGGGGAAGATCTTGCTTATTTGGAGCCACGACTTTCTGCTTATGATTTTCTTCGGATAGCGTCGTTAAAGCCTTGGCGGTGCTCTTTGCATACTTTAGGTTTGGAGCAGAGACGGACTGCACCTCCTCCACTGCGCAGAGCCGGACTGCACCTCCTCCACAGCGCAGAGCCGGACTGTACCTCCTCCTCCACTGCGCAGAGCCGGACTGCACCTCCTCCACTGCGCAGAGCCGGACTGCACCTCCTCCACAGCGCAGAGCCGGACTGCACCTCCTCCACAGCGCAGAGAGCCGGACTGCACCTCCACCACAGCGCAGAGCCGGACTGCACCTCCTCCTCCACCGCCCGGCGCGCCGGCTCCGTCACCGTCACGGTCGAGCGGTGCCCTCCTGACCCGACTGTCACGTCACCGTCACGTCACGGGTCATGGTCGCCGGTGTGACGGTGGGGCGTCACACGCCGGTACAGTCTCATTACACGGTGCATAGCGGCGGCGGCGCCTCCCGCCAGCCAGCGCCAATCTGAGTTAGCGGTATATGCCATACCGGGCCGCAGACTCGGTGGCTGAGGAGGAGTCAGTTCGCAACTTGATGCTGCCTGTGAGTGGTTGTGTCTGAGCTGTTCACGCCTGTGAGTGCATTCATTTCTCCGCCTTTAGTTCAGTTCTTCGTAGTTTCAACAGTCTTGAGCTCGGCTTTTCAGCGCACTTCAGAGGTTACTTGAGGACCGAGGTTGAGTTTACCTGAGACTGATTATTGTCATTATTGAAGTGTCCAGTGTTTGGCTTTTCGGCCCTCGCGTCAATGACATTTGCCGATGTGACATGCCGATGTGACTCTGGTGCTGATGCCTGTGTCGCGGTGCGGAGGCACGATGTGGCTGGTGCTGCTGACTGTGATGGTGACCTTGTGTGTCCCGGCGGCTGCCCAGTCCGGCGGCACCGCTGCTCTGGTCCAGGCGCTGCGGACCGGCGTGAGGCCGGCCCCGACCCTGCTGCTGGCTGGCCTGTCCCCGCCGCCCCCTCATCATCCTCCGCAGCGGCAACAGTCTCACCATCACCAGCAGCTATCGTCCCAGCTGCTGGCCAGTCCGCTGCTGCGGGGCGGCTCGGTAGTGGCGGCGCGGCCTCTGCTGGGCCCGCCGTCCGCCGGCTCCCGGCCTCTGGTCACCAGCGCCCAGCTGGAGCGCCAGCTACATCGCCAGCAGGCCGTCATCGTCGGCCTACCGCTGCAGCAGTACCTGCAGATGCAGGCGCTGGCCAACATGAACCTGCAGCACTTGGCTGCGATGGCGGCGGAAGGCGGGGAGAGTCGCCCACACCACTCTCCGAGGCCCGGCTCTCACCACGCCGAACATGTCCACCATTCTCCGAGCTCCAGCTCTCAGCACGATGAGCACAGTCAGCTGCCAGATCAAGATGACCACCCCAGTCATCATGTCACTCGCCCAGTGGACTCCAGCGAACATCAGCCGCAAGGTCTCCATCCGGTGGAAGCTGGACCCGACGCTGCTCCGCCGGCAGCAGCCAGTCTGGAGCGGGTCTCAACTGCAGCGTCCGATGCGGTGAGGACGGAGGCCAGTCCTGTGGGGACGGAGGCCGGCCTGACGCCCTCTGGCGCCGTCCAGCGGAGGACAGGTGCGGCGCCATTCGAGCCGGACTACACCGGAGTGGACTACTTCAGCCAGGCGGCACCATTCAACCAGCTGAGCCCGCAGGAGTCAGCGGCGCTGGGCATCACTCGGCCCGGCCGGACGCCGGACGCCGCTCAGCTGGGCACTGATCTGCCGCCGAGCGACGACTCACGGCTCGACGTTCAGGTGCTTCCACCTGTGGACGCGGCAGCGCCCTCTGCAGGTAGCATCTCGCCCATAGTTGCCGGTCCGTCATCACATGCTGCAGACCCGTCATCATCTGGCGTCATCCCATCATCAGTAAATCCGTCATTGTCTGGCGTCGCTCCACCGTCGGACGGCGCTGGCGCGGCGGCGTCGACTGTTGACCTGTCGCGGCCGGCTGTTGACCTGCCGCGGCCGGCCGGCGCTGCGCCTCACAATGGTTTGACGGCTTCTCTGGCGGCCGCCGACTTCGGAGCGCACCACCCTCACATACAGCTGAGCCCAGCGGTGGCGTCAGGTGGCGCCACTGCTGCGGACCGCCCTCCAGTGGGCGGTCCGGGCCCGCTGCGGCCGCTCATGACGCACAACCGGCCTGTCAACACCGTGCAGACTTCCTGCAGTAACGCCGGCGGTACCTGTCATGCCATCGCTTCGGTGGGCGGCGGCGGAGGAGGCGGAGGAGCTGGAGGAGGCGGTGGAGGCGGTGGAGGCGGAGGAGGTAGCCGACCCGTGGCGCCACCTGCCCCAGCGCGACCTCAGCAGATGGGCGCCGGTCTGCAGGTGGCTTCAGCGGTCATATTCAATCGACCGACCGGCCAGCAGCAGCACATGGGTAACGGTAACGGACAGCCGACAACGGCTCGGCCCACGACTGCTCCTCCTCGGGTGGCAGCGGCCACCAGCCGGCCACCTAGCACCCCTGTCGCCGCCACCGCCCGCCCCCAGTCCCGGCCGGACCGCACCAACGCGCTGGCGGCGGCCATCCGCAACCCACTGATGCTGGCCATCGGCCTGTTCGCTGTCATGTCGGCCGCCTATCTCGCTATCGCCATGCAGGAGAACAACAGCCTGCAGGCGTTCCAGGCGGCGCAGCTGCAGGCGCAGCAGGACGAGTTCGCTGCCAGCCAGGCGGCAGCGGCAGCGGCTGGTGCGTGATGTGAAGAGAGGTGGAAGGACGCAGTCACTAGCCAGGCAGTCAGCAGCGACTGGGAAGTGATCTGTGTTCGTATTAGACTCTCAGCTCGTGAAATCATGTCGAAATCGAACATTGGCGCTCACAAAAGCGGATCTAGGGGGCAACGGGGCCATGCCCCCTCAAGACCGTTGAGGGGGACGGCAAACTATATTTTTCCTCCCTAAAAAGGGGAGAAAAAATAAAATTTATCGTAAAAATTTATGCAGTGCAGTCAAAATTCAGCTATGTACAGAAAAAAATCGCGCCGCTTCGCGGCATGACACAAGTTTCTCAGTTGATAATACAAATTATCGTAAAATTGCCTCTGCAGCATTTAAATCATGCTATCCACAGCCACAAGTGGAAAATTTCGTTACGCTTCGCGTCATGACACAAATTTCCCAGTTGTTTATATCAGTTTGGAAAACGGGAAAATGAATTACATTTCATTTTTGCTGAGGCTCTACTTGGCGGTAATTACTGGCCCAAGGTCCCACTCCTTTCATTAAACATTAACTTTCAAGCGGGCTACATGCTGAGCTGGTCTGCTGAGTTCCGAAAAAGGCGACGCGAACGCAAAGACGCGGACATCGGTACCCGGAAGCTGTTCCAATGGTGCCCGACTTGCTGGACCGAAGGGCTAGTGGGACCAGGCCAGGACCATCTCTCGGAGCCATCTCTCCCCAGGCTCCTCCAGATCCGTAGAGACCATTTATGTGCGGAAAAGTGATTCTGCATCTTGCCGCTTTCAAACCATTCGCACTGTTACCAGTCCAGCTGTTTGTTATAGTTTGGTAGA
>VOPJ01011042.1:0-17078 GCA_014673585.1 Semibalanus balanoides
TCGTCTCACGTGAAGGGTCAGCATGGCGCGTGACACGTGCCACGTCAGGACAGCCCGCCGCTCTCGTTTCAGCCATATGCAACCACATAGTACATAAGCTAATGATTTTTTTTCATTAAAAGGAGAAACAAGTATATTACACCATAAGATTTAAAAAATCGTGTTGCCTGTCACAAAGGTCCTTTGCTGCTGCCGCGTTGAAGCCGCATCTTATTAGATAAGCTATGATATTTACCATTAAAGGGAGTGTGCCTACTCTTTTGAAATGTCAAATATATTTTTATTACGGTAAGAAGCTATTGGTTTTGTCATTGGTTACGATGAAATTCACGTCTGGAGCCCCTTTAGTTGAATTTTTACTTATATTCTGTGCATTTGTTGTTTCAAAACTCATAAACGATCGCCACTATAAAGGAGAGTACGAAGATGTACCTACAATGGCGCACCAAAGACAATAAACAAACCCATACGAACAATGCATGTGTTTGTTTATAGTTATCGAGGCTCTGTTCAGTGTTCGGCAGCTGCTATCATTATCAGTGCTCACGAGTTGTTTTCTATTAGCCAGCGCTAACAATGTATGCTAGCGTTGTAATTTAAGGGCAATGCTTCTAGTAGCGAAAGCTCTCTGGCGAATATTAATAATTGTTTTCTGCCGGAATGATCTTGGCGAATTTGGAATATCTCAGCAACTAAAGTGAATCTGGGGAAATGGCTGGCTAAATTCAGAAAATCTGTTCTTCAGACTAGTGTCAACAACTCCACATGAGCAATGTGGGTTGGCACACTCCCTATTAATATCTTTCAAATTTTTGATTTTGTGGTCGCTTTTTGCATTTTTTTGTATTTTTTAGGTCAAAAACTAAAATGTTCAAAAATATGATATAACCATATTGTGGTTTCCTTGCCATTTTCATTTTTTAACGATTTTATGGCGTTTTGCTCAACATATGAACGGCTAAAGTTTAGCATATTTGTCGTCAAACTCGTTTGTAGTGACGTCACCAACTTTGCTATACCTCGACAATACTCGACGAACTTGCTTTATTTTGGCACATAAGACATACAATTGATATAAGGGAAGGGACCCAAATTTTCACTTTGATAACCCTAAGCCAGGCCTCGTACACCCAAGTTCTTCAGAGTGACCTGGACGCCCTCTCCGAATGGTCAGATCGATGGCAGCTCCTTCAAGCCGCGAATAATGCAAGGGCTCTGCCACCTGGGAAGACGCAATGTTCAACCACGTTACCAATGCGGGGACGTTCAGCTGATTCCAGACATCAGTAGAGAAAAGGACCTGGGGGTTTCAACGTGGCACTGCATCTGAAAAGTCGCAGAAGAGCAGGCGGCTGCAGCTATCTTCCAAGGCGTACGGGCATCTTGGGCCAGTTCATACGTCGATCCTTCAGCGTCATCGACGAACCCACCCTGCCGTTACTGTTCCGGGCGATGGTTCGACCTCACCTAGAATACGCCAACACGGTCTGTGGGCCCTTCAACCGGAATGATCAGAAGCGCATCGAGCATGTGCAGAGGCGAGCCACAAGACTGGTCGCCAGCGTCCGTGACCGCCCGTACGACGAGAGACTACGGGTCCTCAAACTGCCGTCGCTATACTATCGTCGTCGCCGTGGCGATATGATCACGGTGTATCAAGTGCTGCGGCAGGGAGTTGACGTTGGTGCGACGAAGTTCTTCACCACTGCAACTTCTAGTACTACCCGGGGCCACCAGTTGAAGCTGCCTGAAGCCTAGCGGCAGTTTCCAGGGTCCGAACGGAACCCAAAGACGTCCGCGAATAATCAACCAGTGGAACGCGGCTAAAGCCTGCCCCTCTGGTTGATCGACGCCCCCAGCAATCAACGCTTCAAGGCTAGACTGGGACAGACATTGGTGAACGCATGAGATTGTACACTATCCACATTAAAACGACTGAAGAAAGAGAATCTTGCTAAGAAGCTCAGAATTGTCCGGATCCGTGAGGCCAAAGTGGCCTGCTTAATTCCGTTCTATATAAGTATAAGTATAAAAGGCGATATCCAGCCCCTCCCCCCAATGGCAACGGTAAGCAACGATCACGATAAATTTATTGGTAAAAAATGGGCGTTTAGCCTACTCAGACTCAACCTACTTTAGCCTACTCAGAATTGACGACCTTTATCGTCTTATTCGAAATTGACTACAACATTTGATTATCGTTTTTAATATTTCATGTTGATATATATATTATATATATATTATAATAATAAATACAAAATATACTAACATAAATATATATAATATAGTACTATATATATATATTGTGCCACATGTAAATCAGTTAGGGACCAATTAGCCCTTCATGCCACCTAATATAGGGTCAAGTCTATCTCGGGAGTCGGAAGTCCGGAGTTCGATTTCCGGAGGGTTGGAGTTCTTAGTCGGACGTCCTACCTGGAAAATCTATCGGACTCCGCAGCCCTTTGTCATAGGTCAGGTCAGGTCAAGGTCCAAAGTCAAAAGTATATGTCATTCCTAGTGTATATCGGTCCATTGCTTTTCCAATCCAAAGCGTCTTCTGATTGCGACCATGGTCACCTAAAGCCGGTCTCCAGTGTTATAATATAGGGGAGAACGGGGCACGTTCTGTCACGGGGCATCATTCATGTCCCAAGTAGGGGCTTCCCCGTGAAATACCTATTCGACGCGCAGGAAATATATTGTTGTTTCGTAAACATCATGTTCCTTTTGTGCCATCGGTCTAACGGGGTACTATCCAACAGCAACCACAAAATGGCCGCGACCAGCCATTTGGTCCGGATCCAATTTGGAAAAAGATTTGGCTTTTGAACCTTCAACAGAACCAATCCAAGAACTTTGTAATGTGAACAAAACTTTTGTTTTTTGTGGCCATTCATGATAATGGTGTATAGTGTCTTTGAATGTGCTCATAGGGCCTATAGGAATGTCGGAGAAAACATTGTGGCTGAGCGTTATTCTTGCCCCATCTTCCCAAGTTTTCAAGTAAAAAAACGAAAAAAGTACTGTGACCTGTGTCGAGGGGCAGTTCTGTCACCCAAAATTGGGGCAGTTCCGTCACTGAATTCGGTTCATGATTCTTTTATCGCTTATAAAACGACATTAAAAAATTATGTGCCTGCTGTTTACAGATGTTGGTTACACCACTACTTAGCGTAAAACGAATCGGGTTGGTGCCGATGCAGTTTCACGAGCGGCCAGGAATTTACGTTACCTGCGGCAGATTCTGCCCCCCCCCCTCCCCCCTGAGAACCGGTAGGCCGATTTTCGATGGCAAGAACAGATTCGATGTCGCGTTGACAAAATTATTATTTTTGTAGGATCCCGAACATTGCTCTTGTTTAGACAAAAATGGGTGCGGGGGAGCAAGCGGCAACACATTCGAAAATTCTGAATATTTTTGAAAGGTCATTGTAGCCATGTCTTCGACCTTATTTTTATGCAAAAAAGCGTTTTTTGAGCTTCTAAAGTCATGGGTTTTAATGTATGAAAAAAGAAAAGTTCAAATATGAAAATCATGGCGTACTCAGGGAGCGTATCTGATTCGTGCATGGATAACTCAAGAAAAAATCGTCAAAAATGCAAGTTTGGGATTTCGTAAATAGCCGTTTCATTTCCTACACTATTGATTGTGGCGATGTGAAATGACAACCCTGCTCTCCTCGTCTTTGCAGGGACACCACAAATGACGTTCGGTGAATATAGCTCTTAAGTGCGCCATCAATGACAGAAAGTGCCCCCATAGCTGAACAGAACGTGCCCTTAATGATGTGTAAGTAGTTGTTTCTTGTCAAATGAGTCATCGTTTCCACATTTATCAAGATTGCCACATGGTTTGTCGAAACAAACTGAGATGCCACTTGAACTCCTAAAAACGATTTGAAGCTATTGATGTATGTTGAAATGATAAATCTAAATAAAAATATGTTTTGTCTCAAGACATACAGTGCTGGAATTTATTTGTCGTTATCTCGTAATTATAAGCAAAAAGGTAATTCCAAAGTATGCCGTCATAAGTCAAGTCATACTTCGGGAGCTATAAGTCATTAAAAAATACATATTTGTGTTTAAATTTGGTGTAAGTATTGTCCATATGTGGTTATCGTACGTGTATTCTGTTTTGTATGATTTTTGTATTTTGATGTCATTTTTATATTTTTTGGTGGGAAGGGGGCGAAAAACATTTTGAAATAAATCCGATATACGCTTTTGTAGCCCTTGGCATTTAATATCTTTTGGAGTCTTGGGATTGCGTTTTCTGTAAAAATCGTTTTTTACGGCTTGTTAAAATATGACCGTTTTTTTCGTCAAACTCGTGTGTAGTGACGTCAATAAATTTGCTGCATCTAAAAAATCGACGAAATTGCTTCATTTTTGCACGGTAGACGTACAATTCATGTAAGAGAAGGCGCCCGAAGTTTCGCGTTGATATCGCTCTTCGTTTTTGAGCTTTTAACACTTCGTCAGGGGCGTTCCCCCCTCCCCGAGCCAATGGCGGGTTAAATGAAGAAAAAAATTGACAGCAAAAGGCAGACCAAGACGAGCAGTCCTCAAATATGCAAATAAATATAGCAAAGGGATAATAGGTTTTTCCCAAAACAGGATCAAATTTTCATCCGCCGCACACAAACGCTTTTGATAACGTGCTTATGTCCCTGTGCAGAGGTCGCATTTTCACGGTCGTCTCTCTGGCCGCTGATTTTATATCGTGACGGAAACAATATTGGTAAAATCCAACATGGAGCAGGAGCTACCGCATCCTATGGGTACACATGACGTGACCACTGACCATAAATATGCATCTGCCTCGAAACAGAATCGTTATGTATTACAAACTGGGTGAGTTATTGTCTGACAAAGATACCACACAAACGTATCTGATTTTGTACCGCAATGTGACAACCCGTGTATTCTGTATGACAGGTATGAGCAGCGGGGCGGCACTATGAGCTCGGAAGGCAGCGGCACGGGCGTCGTGACGCGGCAGCCCACCCACCTCATCTCCATCGTCACGCCGCACGTGCTGCGCTTCCGTCGGCCGATCCTGCGCCAGCCGGCCGAGGAGTCCGACGCGGGCAGCGTCTCCTCTGGGTGCAGCCGGTCGCAGAGTCCGCCGGTGCCGTGCCTGCCGGCCGCCGGCCGCGCGCGCATCATTTCTCTGCACGGCCTGGCGGCGGCGACCTCGGCCGCCTCGCCATCGGTCGCCTCGCCATCGGTCGCTTCGCCATCGGTCGCCTCGCCATCGGTCGCCTCGCCCGCGTCCGTGGGCACGGCGCCGAGCATAACGACCGACTCGGACGGCGGGGAGGTGTCGGGAGCGAGCCAGACGATGACCAGCGCACAGACGTCCTGGTGCACGGCCTCGCTGTCCCCGCTGTCCGCCTGCCGGCCGGATGGAATGGACGCGGACACGGCCCACATCTCCATGGGCTGCGACGTGGTAGAGATGGTCCCGGCAGACCTGGACGTGATAGAGGTGGTCCCGGCAGACCTGAACGTGATGGAGATGGTCCCGGCACACCTGCATCCGCGGCAGGAGGCTGCTTTGCTGCGGTACGGTGGTGCGGCCGAACCGACTGCAGACTTCAGCCAACAGGCGACTCAGACGCCGGCGCTGGGTGACGGCAGTGCGCACATGTCGACGGGAGAGCCTGCCTTGTCGGGTCCGGTGGCGCCGCTGATGGGATCCCAGCTACTCTCTTCGGCCGACATTCCACTGCAGGACGAGTACGTCATCGAGGACTTCGACGACGAGCCCGATGGTGAGACTATGGCCGAGGAGCTGTTCCGCTGCGCGAGACACACGGTCGTGGACGGTGACGATCTCTGGAGTGGTGGCGCCACCCGACTGGCGGACGACTGTGGAGAGGTCGCGACGCCGCGATGGGACAGCGAACCATCACCGCAGATGATGAACTCGGACCCGGTCCTGCTATTTGACGGCTCATACGGCGACTACCGGAGGAACGCGTCCGGCTGCCGCTGCTCGCTGGCCTCGTCCTACAACAAGCAGCTGCTGCTGGACCAGCACGTGGACGTGCAGATCCTGCCGGCCGACCCGCTGTCGCCGCCCGAGGAGCGCGGCGTGCCTGAGAGTAAGGCCAGCGTGGCCATCAAGCGGCTCATCAGCTCCGTGGTGCCGCCGATCTCCGCAGAGCTGGTGCAGCCGCAGCTCTTCCTCGACTCTGATTCGCTCGGCGCCTGGCCGTCACCGAACATGGCAGCAGCGGCGTATACGCCACAGACGGAGAGCGCTGGTAGTGCCCCCAAGTCGCCCCGGTTGGAGGACGTGAACGCGACGATGTTCCTGCCGTCGGTGGGGCCGCCGACCGTAACGCCGGACGCGCGGCTCCTCCCGGACGGCCCGGCGGTGATCCTCACGCCAGAGGACGTGGTGGAGATCGAGGTGCCGTCCTCCCCCGCCCGCCGCGGCAGGGGCGGAAGCGTGCGCGGTCGACGGGCGAGAGGCGGCGCCCGCCGCAACGCGAAGACCCCCACCACCGGTGGCGGCAAGCGGGCGTCTCGCGGCCGCGGGAGGCGCGCACGCGGCCGCGGACGAGGCCGTGTTCGGAGCGCTTCGTCTGTGAGGGAGGTCGGCGATGAACTGATTGTATCGGCCGACGAGCAGCAGGAGGACGCCTGGCTGGCCCAGGCGGCCTGCCGTGACGGTGCCGGCGATGACTCGGACAGCGAGCCGGCCGCGCTGCGCCGACAGCCGTGCCAGCACTTCCGTAAGGTGGTGGTGGGCCTGTCGGACCTGGGTCCCGAGCCGCTGGCGCCCACCTCCAAGTACCAGCTGTGGCGGAGGCTCAGCGGCACACCCGAGATGATGGACCTGTGCCACTGCCTCGACCTCAGCTACCTGATTTTGGAGACGCCCAACGGTGACGTGCGCTACCGCTGCAACATCTGCAGCAAGGAGTTCGCGCTGCAGTCGAGCGTGCGCCGCCACCACCGCATGGTGCACGATGACGAGCGGCGCTATTCGTGCGCCGAGTGCGCCGCCAGCTACTTCCAGCTGTCTGACCTGAAGCGGCACCTGCTGGCGTCGCACACCGACCTCAAGCCGTTCATGTGCACTCTCTGTGGCGAGCGGTTCGCACGCGACACCGATTACCGCAAACATATCGTCAATCGCAAGTGTTGACGGCGCTAAGCGGTGAGGTGGTGGAGGCAAACAGTACGTCAACATTTCCTCCCTCGCTACAGGGAACCGGCCGACAGTATGGTGATTTGGCATAAATATCGCGACAATTTTAACCCAGACTGTTAATCATCATCACGAACTTCATTAATCATTATGTCTTCGGAACGTCGCGCAACTTTTAACAGTCATAAGTCATAACCAAGAGAGCCTAACATTATACGCGTGAGTTTTATAGGCGTTTTGTCGTATGGAAGTTTGTCCCTTTTCCCATGAAGTATGTATGTCCTCGTGTCATGAAATGCCGCTGAATGATTTGCCTGTTTAATATCTTTCCATTTAAATGTTCTTATAATAATGTAATTTAATATACCGAGATTACGTTCGTAGTGCTGCGTCTGACCGACAAAGATCTCGTGAGGTCATAAAAAAGAAGCATGTTCCGTTATTTAAAATGCCGGCGCCGTCAATCACCTAAAATGCTTCGGCATGTGAACGGCGGAAAACTTTCCGGCAGCTTGATGCAGCGGGGGTAACCCACATTTCTGAGAAACTGTCGTACATCTCGTTAAAAAACAGCGGAGCATTGTGAACCGGAGTGCTTCTACCGAGAGAAGCCGGTCATGCTCCAGCCCGCGGTCAGTGATAACGTACCGATCGGTGTTCGGCCCAGCTGCGACAGCCGCAGGAAAATGGGACCGCTCACTGAAAATAGCCGCATTGTTTGCAAACACAGTCAGCCGGCGGCGGCTTCCTCGTCGTGGGCGCAGGCGTGGGTGGGTGACACCACTGACGGATCCGGAACCGCAAACAGCTCATTTGAGGGCCAAATTACCAAAAGTTAACCAAATTCCGAGAATAATTGAGTTTCTCATCCTTGGGCAATGGGCATTAATAACTGATTGTAACAAACTTTCCCTTCCATAAGTTGCTTAGTTCATTCTTACAAATCAGAATGTCAGTTTACAGCTGATTTCAGCCGTTTTGGGCCATGACCGTGATAAACCCCCCGGATCCGCCCCTGGGTGGCACATCTTCCCTCTATGCCGACAGATTTACAAGACACAGGACGGTGATTTGTTCATGTGCTGCGTGGGATACTGGTTTATGTTGGGCTGGGTGTTGTTAGTACGCGTATTCTGACATTTTGCACCACAACTTACAAACTCCCATTATGCATCCTATCATCGACATGCTTTGAAGTGTGAACTATGTAATGTGCTGGTTTCAGCCAATGTCGCTGGTTCGTGAAGGGAGGTGCCGCTCTGGGGACGGCGGAAAAAAACAGCTACCCGATAGTGTCACCCCCTCCCCACCCACACCCTAACACTCAAAGGAGTTGGAAGAAACATTAATTCCCTCCATCATTATAAAGGGGCCCTCCAAGAGGCTGGTTAAATTTGATTTCTTGTATCAAAAAACCCGGTGTGGATCCAGAGGTAGGGGCTGCTTCCCCCCCTTGGCCTCGAACTTTGAGGGGGCAACATCTGGCCGTCCTGACGGGGCACTCTGCCGTCTGAGGGGGCACCCTGGCCGCCTGGGGCAATCTGGCGCTTGAGGGGGCACACTGGCAGCCTGAAGACGGAGGCTGAGTCTGTGACCGAGGGGACTCACATATTTGCCAACAAAAAAAATGAAATAGGGCACCTTCAAAACATAGTGGACCAAATCCGTCGAGTTTCTTTCATATTTGGTATAGGTAAGGGCAGCTACTGCAAATTAATAGCGCCTTCCTGGAAGATTCTAACCGCCATCTGAAATGACCGAGCCCGAGCCCCGAGGTCTAGTCGGTCGTGAGAGGCCCTTTGGTAGCCTGAGGGGCCATCGGAAGGCCTAGACTCAACATGGGCCTGCCGACGTTTTGCTGTGAATCATTTAGCCTGCAAAGTAGGCCTAAATCGAGGAATACTATTTTGCGTCAATTTTTTTTTGTTTTTTGGGGGGGGTGGGGGCTTTGGCTGTGGGGGAAACTTGGACAGGGCCCTTGGGTTTCTTAGCCCCCTCCATCCGAGAATACTTCCACCGCCAATGGTGCCACTCCATCCTCTGTCAAAGTCAGATCTGGCTCATGCCTTGTTCACACTAAAACCGCTTCTGGTTTCATAATGGGCAATTCCCAGGACAGAACACCAAGGTAAGCAGTGGAAAATGTATACCACACCCTCCGATTTACTCTAGAGTGGTGTATGGGAAGTTTTGGGCGCTGATTTCGTTTCTAGTTCATATGGTCGCAGACGGGTGTCACAGAACAGGACACCGAAAATTGTTCCAGGTCAAGGTCAATACACGCAACTAGTTGTCTTTATCTCCAAGACGAAAGGAACATATAAGAGAAAAACAATATTCATAGAAGAGAGGAAAGAAACGACGAATAGATACAAAATGATTTACCACCCCTGGAAGCCAAAACTTGACAATTTAAATCGATGACTTGAAGTGAAGTCAAAGGTCAAACTATTTGCCTGTTTCATTTTATTAAATAGCAACAACAAGTTGGTTAATTTAATGGTTAGCATGCTTGAAAATTCACGCGTGTAAGACAACTCCTTGGGTCAAAAGATTGGCTTATGTATCTGACTCACTTCAATGCCAAGTTGATAATTCGGTTTGCTCCAATTTAGACACATGGCGTAAGTTTGAAGCACCTGCCTATATAATACACTTAATGAATTGTTTTGCATAAATACACAAACAGCAACAGATAAATAACAATACATAAACAAAACATTGAGTTGAGATAGCCAATGTTTGTGCTGCTATTCGAAATTAGTATGACAGTAGTTAAAACAATCAAATGTCTAATAATTATCATTCGATTGGTTGGAAATCTGTAATAATCTTCATCCCCGTGTATTTAAACGGACCCCTGGAGCGAATGTCGTCACTCTTAACTAATGTTCATGATAGTCGCTTGTTAAACAAGCAATTGCCATACATAGCCATACATTATTCCCTTTGTATGAAAGTCATCAACCCAATAAAACTTAATTTTTTCTGAATTTGAAGCACTGTTTGTGAGAAACAAATTCATAATCCGTGTTCGACAAGCAACTACCTTCAATTTAGCAACCAACAACGGCGTACATTTAAAAACTTTTGGGAGGGTGGCAGTGTCTTTAAACACGAATCATTATGGCTAATTTAATTCAATATTTGGAGCTTTGCATAGTATTGTTATTGTCTGTCAACAACGGCTTATTTATTCAAATACAAGGATAATTCCGACCCGACACTAAGTAAACAAGAGACAAAGAGCATAAATCGAAGGTTAATTATGCAACCTCCACGGCCGACCTTATTTAGTCCCGCGATTTGTTTCAGGGAATGGACCATGTTGAACAGTTGGTAAACAAATTGTAAACAGAGCGCCAGGTTATGAATGTTGCCGTTACTGGACGAGAAAACGCCGAACAGAACTGCGAAAAGAAGTACATTAACATGTAACCGGCTTTTAATTGTTCCAAACTCTAACTGTGAAGAAGGGAATATTTTTCTCGTCTTAAATTATATAATATCATTCCAATGCGCATGCGCCTACAAAAAGAATGCAACAAATCAAAATATACTAACGTCCCTTTAAGGTGAGCACAAAGCAAGCCGAGCCGATCCGACAACACATTCGCTGCGCCCCGGACGGGCAACATCACGTGAACGTTCCTGACCGACCAATCAGAGGACAAGATAATATTACCGCTGACCCAGAAAGCTGACAAAACTGAGTATCTCCAGGCTAACCCAATAACCAACTAATGCTGATCGGACATAATAAAACGGTAGATCACAGCCATGTGATGAGTGTGCGATATGCTTGTCGCAGCGAAAGTTCAATTAAGGGACATACAAATTATTAAATCATTATTTTTTTTTACTTAGTTTTGTATATGCAAATAATGGCATAAGTGGTATTAATTAGGGTAGGTGCTTTAAATGACGCCCAATTGCTACATTTGAAGAAAATCGCAATTCGTAAACCTCTGGAAAATGACGTCATTACTCAATGCCCTTGTTACACACAAGGAGTTGCAAACTACACGTGCAATTTTGCATACATGTTACTAATTAAAATGAACCAACTATGCAAATTTAACAACATCGAAAACGGGCAAACCATGTGAACTTGGACCTCATTCAAGTTCAATCACATCAAATTGTCAAATTGACTTTAAGGGGTAAATCATTATATCAATTCTGTATTGGTTTCTCCTCTCTCTAATGAAATTATAGTCTTTCCCTGAATATGATTTCAATCTTGGGATATAATAACAAACATTGTGGGATTTTGACCTGCTGAATTTTTCGTTGGAACCTGTATCTTGTGCTCGTAACTGACGAACCTAAAAATTCGAAAAATCGAAATAACGCCCCAAGATAACCATACATACCACTTTAAAGCGAAATCGAAGAAGCTGTGTTACCATGCCTTGGATTCTGTCCGGAATTTGCCCATATGCTCTGGCGGTTTCCGCTCTGAAGAGCAGGTGGGTCCAGCGGTCGAGGCACTTGACGACAGCCGGATCCCATTCAAAGCCTTCCCATCTCGTGGGTGCTGAAGCCGACACCCCCTCCCGAGCGGCATTCAAGGCGCCACTGTCACGTGCATCTGCCGTTCCTAATCTGTCTCGGTTTCCGGTGAAGACGAGAGCTCCCGGTGACCTGCGGTCGATGGTTCGGTGACCGGACGTACCACCGAGCCTGACCCTACCGGCACCACTCGTATGTCACGAGCCACGCGATCCAGACCTCCGCGGGACCGCGCAACTTGAGGACTCGAGCCTCGAGGAGAAATACCGCGGTCCACGGGCCACACCCCCGAACGTGCTGCAGGTCTGCAGAGATAGCCTGGCGACCCATGCGACACCAATCACTGACCTTGACCACATCTGACCCCACACACCTCCTGCGGCGGCGCGCCAGCTGTCGCTATGCGGCCCTCAGGCTGCCGGTCCGGTCCTGAACCAGAGGTCAGCTGGGCTCAGATCACCTGACTGCGCGCGCCGAGAGCGCCCGGCGCCCGGCACCTGCCCCGGGCCCCATCCCCTGAGGGTGACGGGGGACGGGGCCACTACACCCCGGCGGCGCCGCTGCTGGGCTTCACTGTCTGCTGGGCACGATACACAGCCGGTCAGCATGGCTCCAGCTGGACGGTCGGCGGTGTTGGTGGCCCTCGCGCTGCTCTGGTGCTACAGCACGGCGGTCTCGGCGGGGAACGAGCACTTTGTGGAGCGCGTGGCCCAGTCGCAGCGACTACAGGTTAGCAATGTGCCGGTTGGAGTGTAGCCACGCGAAAGGATTGGAGTAGGTATTGTACATCGAGAGGCCTCTATGGTGTCTGCATTGAATAATTCATTTTCCAATGCTGAACTGTTTTGTGTTTATCTCTGCCCAGTAACTGAGGTGCCTATATTTGTTCAAGTATCCCAATTCCCATCAAAATCACAGTTTTGTGTTCGATTTATAAAAATTATGCTACTCGCCAACTTCATCCAAATGATCGCTTGTGCCACCCGCTACTACCCACGTGGTTAGTAACCGAGATTACTTTACTAATATATATGACTTTGCGTATTGTGTAGTAACTACCTACATCTGGTGGGGAAGTTGGTAGAAAAGTGGCATCTCTTCTTACTTACTAAGGCGAAAACATTTTCAACCACATTATTTTATTGTTGCCTTACTCATGTAAAATGTTATAAACTATTTATTATCTAACTTCTGTTTTTTCTTTCACGCATCCATAATAAATGTATTCAGTTGAGCCGGTCATTCGCTGTTGCGTTATTTTCATCCCTCCTTCGGCCGCGCCGGGGCGAAGTTTGTTAACATGATCAATAGCATCGAAAGGTTCATTATTTATCGCCACCGTTTCTATGCAATCTTGTCACACTCGTTTTTATCTCATTGTATTCCGTTAAACAATAGGAAATACTATCGATATCAAGTAAGCCAGGCATACTGTTTACGTATCTAAGTCGTCTTGGGTCAGGTCAGTTCGTTTGGGTTGGGTCGGGTCGGGTCGGGTCTGTCCCCAGTCAGACCAGTCTGTGTCTGTAAAGGCAAACCGTCATCTGACCGACACCTCCCACCACCCCTGGTCTCCAGGGCAGGTCACTGACCAGGTCAGGACAGGTCAGAGGTCACACTGACGCCCCTCCCTCCTGCCCTGTCCGCAGGCGCAGTTCCGGGCGAGGAGGCCCGACTTCGGCAGCCCCGCGTCCGACACCCGCACGAGGATCCCTCGGCTTCCAATGCCGCCCTCCCTGGCGGACGCGTACCACAAGGCCATGTCGTACCAGCCGAAGCAGCCCGGTGTTCCGAGCGTGTCATGGCAGGACATCACCAGCAGTGGCAGGGGCAGCGAGAGGGATGACTCTCCGCCGGCAGAGGTGTGTTATAACGCATCATTGCCATAACATTTCGCTGCTCCATGGAATATATATGCAATATGTTCTACGCTAACGCTCATCCACGCAAAACGCACGAACTCGCATATTTCAATATCATTTGTTAACGAGTTATGTGGATCGATTTCGCAAGAACTCACTTTAACAAAACTATCCAAATATTTGCCGCTGTTTATACCACCATGCCTGAAAACCTCACAGCGAATACCAAACCGCTGAAGACGTGTACCACGTGCGTCAGTCTGGATTCTGGACTTATTACGAGGTCCCTGGCGTTGCCGCAGGTCCCGTGGTCTGGCGACTCTGAGAGTAGCAGGGTACGGCCGGCACCGCGAGGGAGCAGACCATACGGTCGGCTCCCGCCGCTGCTGCAGTCAGCGCTAAACTCGGACGTCGGCAGCGGCATCCACCGACACGTCAAGATCATCGAGACTCCCGCAGGTGGGTGGTGAGGATGTGGCGATTCGTGAGACGGGCTGTTGATTTATTTGCATCGCCGTCTAATCGGGAGATTTTGAGGTGCTCCGATTTGCTTACGATAGATTGTTAACGGGCCCGTTATAATGAAAGGTCGGGATTCGAGTCATATTTGGTGTTGTATTCGAACACCCTCAAAATATTGTATTGTAAACAGGGCTATTGTAATATGCCCTGTTTCTTTTTGCTCGGATGCCTTTGCCCAGAACCTTCCCTGTTCCTCGCTTTACATGGTACCGGGGTGTCGCTGTCAATATCCCCACTGTCCTCCGGGGACCGCAGCCGGTCCGGGAGGACGTGCATGGACGGTAGCAGGGACAGACCGGGCTGAGGACCGGGACTCCTCGGGGACAGACGGGGTCAGGACGGGTCAGGTGTCGCACTGTCACGCCTGCTGTCCGCTCCCCGTGCCGATCGGGCGCGCGCGGGTGGTAGGCACGGGCAGGGGCATATCTTTTTGAAAATAATTGGGGTTGCGCTTTGTTGTTAAAAGCCCAATTTGTACCACATCGCGTCATAGGTGTAATGTTAAACTCCCAAATTATTGGGGTTGTAGCTACAACCGCAATTTACATTAAAGTTCCGCCCATGGGCACGGATAGTTGACAGGGCGCGGGTAGTTTAGGCACGGGTAGTGGACAGGGCTCGGGTAGTAGGCGCGAGTAGTGGACAGCGGGCGGTGTATGCCATACTAGCGAGAGCGCAGCCTACCACGCACACAACAACCCTAGAACATGCTGACAGGGCGCCTCGCACGGCTGACCGGCTGACCGAGTGACCGGGCGATATGTTGACTCAGCGCTCCACTATCCGCCTGGCCTTGACATGGTGCCGCATAGACACACCAGAGCCGCGCAGTGGCCTGCGCCACCGACACGAGTACAGTCGTCGGATCATTCAATTACGTTTGTATAGGTACCCATATTTTCAAATTAAATTATTTCCACCATGATGACCAAAATCAGGATGAATCTCGAATGCCCAAATGCCGGGGCGTCGCCACCGGAAGGGGGCTGGGGAGTGGCCTTCCAGGATCACTCACCCTGTATTAGGCTTCTGCTTTGACAAAATAAATGAGTCGAACCGGTGGCTCTATTATGAATTTATGCATCGTTACGCTTCATACTGCCCCGACGTGCATTATATTTATATTTGTTAGCCCTCGCCCTCTCTCGGCAGACTGTTAAGCACACACTGTATCTTCCGGCAGGCTGTAACTGTTCCGGTGTGACCGCCGAGCCGAACCGGACGTCTCTGTCATTCATCCTCTCTCGCCTGCCACCGCTGGAGAGCGCCCGCGTCGACCTGTACCTGCCCATCATCAGCGAGCCCGACTCTCCGCGGTCGGCACGCGCCGCGTCGCTGGTCACGCTGCTGGCGCTCTGTGCCCCGGGTGGTGTCGGTCGCAGCATGCGCGCCTCCCTCTCGCTGAAGAAGGACCCCCACCGGCCTCAGTGGAGACACGCCATCATCGGCGACAGGCTGGCGGCGCTGCTGAGGTCGCCGTCAGCAGCGGCAGCGGCAGCGGCGGCGGGGATGGAGGCGGGGGAGGCGGACGAGGGTCAGTGTCTTCAGGTGATGCTGCCGGTAGAGGGCGGCGTCACATTGAACAGGCACGGACACCAGCACGCGCACCTTACCACCCGGCCGATCCGGCGCCGGAGAAGTTAAAATGGCTGGGCTGGAACCGGAGCCGGGCAGAAGTGGAGCCGGAGCGAGTGTTTCACCTTGTCTGATGTCATTTATGGTTGTCGCTGGATGTCAAGTGGACTGGCGGGCGGTACCTCTAGCATGGGGGCGGGGCAGGGACTGTGATCAGTGATGGGATCATGTTTCGATAATGGATGTATCGGCAGCGAGCGAACTAAAGCTGCAGGCATTGAATCCACGTGCCACCGTCAGTACGGCTCGCTTTGACCCCTGAGGAACGTGCCTCCTTGTCCCGTGGGTCGGTGCGTGACTTTGGAGGGGTGTGTTGATTGTATAGTACGCTGTTACGGTGTGTCTGTGTGTCTGCGTATTTGCATTTGGTGACTCTTCAATAATTAGGTGCTGTCTTATCAGCACTTTTAGCGCGTCTGCTTTAACGGTACGGAGTACCCGACATTCGTTTTTTACCACGTCAAGTGTATTGTTAATTGTTTACTGCAATGCTCGTTGTTGATGTCCGAGCCAACTAGTTGCATTCGTCTAGCCTTGCATTGTGTGTTGTGCTTTTCCTCAACAAAATGTGAACCGCAACAAAATGTGAACCGATGGAAAGTCTTGAACGTGCTTTGTCACCACACTTGTCAATATGCTGAGCTCAGAGTTGCTCGTGTCTCCCTCCTAGCTGCCGGAAAACGGCATGTTAAGTGTGGTTGTTGGCACGGTATATTTATGTACTTGATTAGTGTGTGTGATCATTATGATGCAATAAATGGCGTTCCATCTCCTGCGAGTATCGCGATTGAAAAATATATATAGAAACTATTTAGCTGAACATGGTGAAGAACGAACTCTGTGCTGAATTGTTGACACCTCACTGCCGCCGTCGAATGCTGTGTCATTACATTTCTGAGCACAACATCGGTTGGCACGTGCAGTGTACTGAGTACGGTGCATCGGTCGCCGCCGCCGAGCGGCGCGGGGTGCAGAGCTGGGGGCGAGGGCACCTTCACGGCAGAGGCTCGTGCTACGGCAGCACATGTTACACCAGCGCCTACTACACAAACAGCGTTTGTAACCACGCCAGCGGGCCGGTTATATAGGGCCTTGAGCGGGCCGGTGGAATACGGAATGTACCGGATAAACAGCGTCTCGTGACTCCAGCTGCGACCGTGACTGCTGTAAAGGTTAGGTCAGGTTCAATTATGTTATTATAATGTGTACTGCCACACCAGGCCGCCCGCAAGACTGTGTCACGGCCAGTGTTTAGTGTTCGGTGTCCGTTACGGCCCCAACGTAGTAAATATTATAATGCGTGCTGCAAGTAGTTTCGGTTAGGGTGCAAGTCAATCCGGTGATTTCTTAAGTCATTTTGCTGTCATTTCAGT
>VOPJ01011043.1:0-17820 GCA_014673585.1 Semibalanus balanoides
TATATATATATATATATATATATATATATATATATATATATATATATACCGTCGAAATGTGAAAAAGTCGAAATGCTTTTTGACGAATTACATTTTGTCGACATGTGAAAAGATCGAAATGTCTTTTTGTCGAAATGTGAAGAAATAGAAACGTCATTTTGACGAATGTTACTTTGTCGATGCGTGGAAAGATCGAAATATTTTTTCGCTTAAATATTATTTTGAAGATATGTGAAAAATACAAATGCCATTTTGCCGAATGTCCTTTTGTCGACATGTGAAAAGGTCGAAATGTCTTTTTGACGAGCGTATCCCGCTCCACTGCCACGCCCTTGCTTCTGCTACGGTTCCCGGTCAGCGGGGAACCTACGAAGCAAGCAACCAATCAGATATCAGTGTGCGCGCATTTTATGGTTTTTGCGTACGCGCCTCCATAACACCAACACTGACCTGCACTGACCTGAACGGCCGCAAGCGGCAACAGCCGCAGAGTGCGGCCGCAGTGAGGAGTGGAGGCGTCAGGTGTGCAATGGAGTGGGTGACGGGAACCAAGCGAAGGCGTTTCAGTCGAACAATTAGCACAGTTCAGACAGTCGAACAATCAGTCGCACGAGCCGAGATGAAGGAGCACGCTGAGACGACGGCGGAGAACGTCACCGCCATCAGGGTGCAGGCCGAACAAGGCATCAGCCAAATTGCCAGAGCGGGAATGCCTGTTGCCTCGCAAGTGAACGCAAGTGAGCGTTTAAGCTCAGAAGCAAGATTAGGTGGTTGCAGTTTCATTATGAAAATTCCTAAAGTATATTAATTCATGCGCTATCGATAACTTTCCTGAACGGAATATTTCATGAACATAAGGCACATCAACTTAGTTACAACCACTGACACATGGCGACAATTGCTGCGGATGGCCTAAATGTATTTGGCATTCGACAAAAAACAAAAATATAACATTTTAATGGTCGATAAAAATAGCCTTCGTCAAAAAGGCATTTCGGCATTTTTACATGTCGACAAAATGGCATTTCGACAAACGACAATTTCCGTAAAAGGTATTTTAGATCTTTTCAATGTCGCAAAATACATTTCGTCAAAAAAGTCATTATCGACTTTTTAATGTCGACAAAAAAAACGATTCTTTTTCGCAGGGTCGGCAAGAATAACATTGCAAAAACACATGTCGACTTTTTCACATGTCGACAAAACAAACATCTTCCGGCAATAAAGACATTTGGATCTTTCAACGTGTCGGCAAATTGACATTTCGTTGCAAAATTGCATTCGCCATTGTGTCTGGACAACGTAGCACCAGCTCACAGGGGCTGGGGTAGTCCAGTGGACAACACTGGAGACTTCGTAAACCTTATCCTTGAGAGGAGGATAAGGACGGTTGGATAAGAATAGCAAATAAGATAAGAGATAAAATAAGAGAAGAGGAGTGATAAGAAGGATTCTGTAGATGGCCATAAGTTCTGTTGGGGTGAGATGGAATAAACAAATAAGCACCCCTAATCTCCCCACGCTGGCACCAGAATCACCATCCATACCTACATATGCCCTCAGACAACCACTCACATCAACACAGTAACTGTGTTTTTCACCTGCGTTTCATTCCCGACTTCACTAGGAAGTGTTTCTCACCTGAGTTCCGTTGCCGGAGTCTAGGAAATGCATCTCACCTGCGTTCCATCAGTGGTGTAGCCAGGATTTCGTCTGGGGGGTCCAAATGGGATCAGGGCGGCCCTTGTAGTCAATGGGGGCCCACATAACTAAAACAGTACAGTGTGCTGTAAAAAACGGCACATAAGTTTTTGACGATTTTTTAGGGTGGAGGTTAGGGGTCAAAATCTCAAAATTAGGAAAATCTTATATCAAAATGTGGAAAAAATGTTATTTTGTATTTTGCATTCGCAATTCGCTCAAAAACTCAAATTTTTACGATTTTTCAAACATTTATTATTTTTCCACCGAAATTCTCATCAATGCGTGACATGGCGTATGGTGTGAGCCTCTAAACATGTTATTGTGCGTTTAAAAGTGCTGTAAAAAGTGTTAAAGCGAACTGTTTGGCCCAGTAAAATAGGAAAATAGCAACATAACCCAAATATGCGCAGAGAAACGGCACGATTTTACACCTGCATGTTATACGATTTGTAGTTAAATTGCGCCGCGGAGCGGCACGAAAACTTTGAATTATATCCACTAGACAGTTGCATTCTGACTGTTGAAAGGCACAGAGTCACTTCAGATTGTCTAGGGGCCCCTCCGACCTTTTCAACGCCCCTCCGACCCCTCAGACAAAGAGGGTCCCTCAGACCGAAAGAGGGTCCCTCATGCCGACTGAGGGCCCCCTGACCCCGTCAGGCCGACCAAGGGCCTCCTCAGGCCGACCGAGGGCCCCTCAGGCCGACCAAGGGCCCCCTCAGGCCAACCAACCGAGGGTCCCCTTCAGGCAGACCGAGTGCTTCCTCAGGCCGACCGAGGGCCCCCTTTGGCCAACCGAGGGCCCCCTCAGGCCGACTGAGGGTCCCGCAGACCGACAGAGAGTTTTGTTATGCCACGTAAGGCGTTTTGCGGGCGCCTGACACCATCCAAAACACTAGGGTCTTCGGCCACAGGGGGCCCTCGCTCGGTCACCAGAGGGGCCCGCCAGGCCTCAAGGAGGGGGGCATGGCCCCTTTGCCCCCCCCATTGGATACGCCACTGCGTTCCATCACCTGATTCCGCTAGGAAGTGTTTCTCACCTGCGTTCCATCCCCCGACTCCACTAAGAAGTGCTTCTCACCCGCGTTCCATCCCCTGACCCCGCTGGGAAGTGTTTCTCACCTGCGTTCCGTTGCCGAAGGTTGCCAGCGAGTGTTCGACATACCAGCGGCCGGTGCGGCGGCGGCCGCTGCGCGCGCCGTCCTCCGGTACCGGCGCCGGCACGTACGCCGAGTACACGGGGATGCGGTACCGCGTGTCGAACAGCGTGTAGTAGAAGTCGTGCGCCTCATACCGCTGGCAGATGCCGACGCGGCGACCGTCGGCGAGGAACGGCGCGCCACTCGGCCGCCGGCTGCCGGAGAAGTACTTCTGGTCGCACGGCAGGTGGTCGGTGGTGCTGGAGGAGGTGCGGGCGATGCTGACGGTGATGACGGCACAGAGCAGCGCCAGACGGACGGCTGGAGACATGGTGAGCCGCAGCGACCGACGACGCTACCGCCGCTGACGACGACGACGTCCAACTGTCGTCTTCAACTGCGCTCCAGCCGGCCTTGAGACGTTGTTGCGTCAATTGGCGGCGGCGCTGCGTCGTTGTCGTTCAAGTGACTGGTAATCTAATGATTGTCGTCAGACAGTGTGGAGCGTGTGAGCTGTGCAGCACTTTTGGTTATTTATTTATATATTTTGCCGCTAACAACGTGCAATTGGTCCAGTTACAGTGTCAGTATCGGAGTTTCCTTTTCAATACATTTGCACTGCTGCTGTTGGGCTGGGAATTATTCGAGAGTCCACCCCCAACCGGTCGTCCCCGGTTTCGAACCCTAGACCCCTAGGCCTACGTAGACGTTGAGCCGGCATGTCACCGCTGAGTTCACCGCTCCCCTGGTCTAACCGGCGGTGTACCAGTGTGCGTCGGCTACTCAGGCGCATCTGTTTCTGATGGACGTAGACAATAATATGGATGCTACAGCACTAACGTGTAGCTTCGCTATGGAGCAGAAAATGTGATGCTGCCTACGCAAATATTGGTGCACAGAACGCATAATATCAGTGAACAGAATGAATAATATCACCCCCGAGTTTCAGTGATAAGTGGCCGGTAATCACTGATCAGTGACCGGTACCAGTGACTAGTGGTTAGTGGTCAAAGGCAGTGATCACTAATCAGTGGTCAGTGGTCACTGGGCAATGGCAGCGATCAATGACCAGTAGCGGTGATCAGTGGTCACCACTGGTGATTAGAGACCGGTGACGGTGGCGGTCAGCGTCGGCGGGTGATCATTACACCCGTCCTCGTCACAGCAGAGGTTGCACGTGGTCTTCGTGACGCCGAAGCCGGTGGACTTGCAGTAGGCGGCGCACGAGTCTGTGCAGGCCCGGGACAGCTGCAGAAGGATGCCGTTCTGCACGAACCACGACTCCTGAAACACCCGTCACCGTCACACAGCAGAGGACCTTACAGCAATAACACCCGTCACCGTCACACAGCAGAGGACCTCACAGCAATAACACCCGTCACTGTCACACAGCAGAGGACCTCACAGCAATAACACCCGTCACCGTCACACAGCAGAGGACCTCACAAGCATAACACCGTCACGTCAACAGCAAGAGGACCTCACAGCAATAACACCCGTCACAGTCACACAGCAGAGGACCTCACAGCAATAACACCCGTCACAGTCACACAGCAGAGGACCTCACAGCAATAACATCCGTCACAGTCACACAGCAGAGGACCTCACAGCAATAACACCCGTCACCGTCACACAGTAGAGGACCTCCTCACAGCAATAACACCCATCACCGTCACACAGCAGAGGACCTCACAGTAATAACATCCGTCACCGTCACACGGCAGAGGACCTCACAGTAATAACACCCGTCACCGTCACACAGCAGAGGACCTCACAGCAATTGTTCAAGCAATTACAAAGACCTGGCAGATGCATGGCCGGTGGGTCTGGTGTGCCCATGGGTCTGGTGGGCCAGGTGGGTCTGGTGGGCCAAGTGGGTCCAGTGGGTCTGGTGGGCCCGGTGGGTCTGGTGGATCCGGTGGGTCCGGTGGGTTCGGTGGGTCCGATAGGTCCGGTGGGTCTGGTGGGTCTGGTGGGTCTGGTGGATCTGGTGGGTCTGGTGGGTCCGGTGGGTCCGGTGGGTCCGGTGGGTCCGGTGGGTCCGGTGGGTCCGGTGGGTCCGGTGGGTCCGGTGGGTCCGGTGAGTCTGACCTGGCAGATGGGCTGGTGGGTGCCACACCGCACTAGGTAGTCGGTCGTCACCGGTTCGATCCGGCCCAGGCACGGCTGGTCGCCGTCCCACGGCACGTAACGAAAGTCCAGGCTGCACGAGAAACACGTGCGGTTGGCGACCCCAGCCTCCGTCAGGTTGTAACCTGCGGTCAGCAGCGGTCAGCAGCGGTCAGCAGCGGTCAGCAGCGGTCAGCAGCGGTCAGCAGCGGTCAGCAGCAATCAGCAGCGATCAGCAGCGGTCAGCAGCGATCAGCAGCGATCAGCAGCGTTCAGCGGTCGGTATCAGCTAAGCCAGCGTGGTAACTTCGCAGGACGGAGGTCTGTCTGTGTTGTACCGTATGGGCCTGCAACGCGTACAACCAGTGCCGACACTCCGGCCGACTCAGATAGGGCTGATTCTAGACAACATGTGATGTATCTTTTACTCTTCAGGCTCTTTTACTTTCATGCTCTTTTACTCTTTTTCAGGCTCTTCAAGTGGTGTACTACACCTTTTTGCACTCGCATTTGACCATTCAGCATAACTGTTTGAACGGCAATTTCAACAATCATTCGTTCCAAAACAGATCGGCTGCTGCGCCGTGAATTTAACAGGATGACAACCACTATTTGAACACGAGATTACTCATTCTGCAAAACTGATTGATATTTCAACATAATTTCGACGATGGTGGAAACATTTCGTCACTTCGCTACTTGCTTTTGTGCGTTGAAGGCAATAGGTGAGCGATCAACATCACTACTCGTCGGTCTGCATCACTATTCGCCATTCGTTTTTATCACTTTGGCATTGCTCAAAATCAAATGTTTATGTACAAATGTTTTCTTGGGATTATGAAAATGTATTTGCCCCTCGCACATTGCCCAAGCGGATGCTAAGAATTTAAGGTAAGAACTATAAGACAGTCCAGTTTTATGATTGCATGCGGGTTTCGTTTTTCAGACTCGCATACGCCACCGGTGTCAATTTGTATACTGGGGGGTGGGGGGCGAGCCCCGCAGTAAATTTCGCAATTTTTAACATTAGGCCTCATTGGTGTTGCATGTAAAAATGGGATTAATAACTTAATAAAGCTTAGCATTTGGGGCCTCCCATATTTTCCAGAAATTAACCGCCTGGCAATACGTGCGCAAATGTTAGTGCCATCAACTAATGAAACACAAAAAATGGTAGCTTCAAGACATGTACTGTGTGTATTTATTTTAACCAGATCAGAAGTGACATTCACACCCGCTCATCTTCCCTATACCACAACAGCCAGAACTCCTCTGAAGCATTTCTACCTTACTCCATGATCGGCCTCCTCCCGAGCACACCAACACCAAAAGCCATCAGCGTGTCTGAAAGTGACGATGCGCTGTGACGAGGATCCTCGCTGGAGACTATCGTTGGTATCGTGGTCGCGGCAAATCGCTCACGCGGTAAAGCTGACGTCAGAATGAAGAATGAAAATGTCCTTGTCCTTTTGGGTCAACTCGTAGAGCGGGAAACTAATGGTGCGAATAAGGGAGGTCAGACCAAATTTGGGTTCTCCGGCGTTATATTGTTTATATATATATATATAATAACTATATTATATAATAATATATAATTCAATTTTAGAGACATGCGTTGTACCAGCGTATTGCATATGAAATTGCCAGAATTAGGAAATAATTTAATGCTGTCCTCTGCAACTGGTAGGAGCTCAATGAATAGTAGCCCTTCTCATTCTTCCCTGCACCCTCGCGGGCCGCCCATGATGTTTCTTTAATGTATGACATTCATGCGTTATGTGTAAAATGCTGAACCATCGCACGACGCATTGCAAATACAAAAACAATAATTTTGTAGCTATATTTTTGGACATAAAGCAAATTAATGTAAATAATTGATTATCCTTATTTGTAAGCGAACAACGCAAATGTCCGGTGATTTGAACGCCCATCTGTTGACCGCGCCAATAGTTTTAACTTATCTGTGCTCTTTGATGGTCAAATGTTGTTCGCGATTGTTTGATCATTGCCGAAGTGTTTTCTGATGAACGAAAATACATGGAACATTTTTTTGAAAATATCAATTTGTTGTTTTCCTAATGACGAACCGTTTTACGAGAAGCGATTCATATTTAACCCAATTGCCGATTGTTTTGAAGATTATTGAAAGTTTTTGCTCAATGACGAGTTTGAAATGGATGCCATGGAACGTTTGTCCGAATAGTGGATCTTTATGGTGAACCAGTGACAAGAAGTGGGTGCCTCTAATAATGCAAGGATGTGTTTTAAATAGGTTTAGCCCAATTGGTCAAATGCGATGCAAAAAGGTGTAGTAACCTTTTTGCACTCGCATTTGACATGTACAGCATAACTGTTTGAACGACAATTTCAACAATCATCATTACGACAAAACAGACATGCGGCTGCTCGCGCCGCCCAGGAATTTTAAAAGATGAGGCAACAAGCTATCTTTGAACACTTGTCACTAAGATACTCTTTCTGCAACACTGTTTGATACATTCAACCTGTTCTCTCGACACTACATATTTCGATTCGACTATTTCGAAGTAATAGACTTTGATGCGTAAGACGGAAATAGAATGGGCGATCAAAATAATCTACTCGTTTGGTCTGCATCACTTCCACTGGCTGATTCGTTTCACCCATGCAGATCTGTTTCAGAATTATTAAGAGTATTTGGGCTCAATGACGAGTTTGTAATGGATGCCGACTCATAGTTTATTAGCGAATAGTGAATGTTTAATGGCGAAACGGCAAGAAGTGGTGCCCTCTATATGCAGACTGTTTAAAACAGTTTTGCCCATTGGTCAAATGCGATTGCAAAAAGGTGTAGTAAGTACGTATTACAGTCATTAACATTGTATCTTTAATTATTGGTGTTGTGCTACTTCGGAGCTTCTCTTACTTCGTATATGGCTGCCGCGTGCGAGGTTGCCACATAGCGCAGTGAGCAGTACCAAACTCAGCATCACCAGACGTCGCTTCTGCTTCATGACGTCACAGGAGACCAGCCACAGGGCGGCCTTAGTCCGGCGGAGAAGCAGTCCGGGTTTCTACAGCAGAGGTACCGTATTGTATTCACCACACAGGCGGCGTTACAGCACGGACCGAAGATAATCTTAGCATCCGTCATATTCTGATCATTACATGTAATTATTTATATTACATAATACGAATATTTTAATATGCATTATTTATTTAGGGGAGAGTGCCCATATTGCGCCCCCTTAAGCGAAAACACGTCATGTGCTTAGCATGTACGTCGTATGAATATAAATGCAGCTTCAGTACGCGATCCGGACATTTTTTGGCAAAATAAACTCATCATTTAACAATCGATCCACTTGTACCATGGTAGCTGTAGGATTTTTCGCAGAACCCTTTGCAAAAGTGCGCATTAGGACACAGCGATGCCCCTAATTGCACCATGACCGGGCCGCATTTAGGTTGACCGTACTCTTTTACCTATCGTTATTTAACATTGTTATTCTCGACTTTGTTATTGAAATAAACCGTTCGGTTTCCCAATTGTGTGTGTAAAGCTTATGTTTGAGAACGAAGTTTCACCAGTACCTAGAAATATTATCATGGGGAAAAAGTAGTTTTAAGCCACCAACCTGGTCAATACCAACGGGTGCTTAAATGCGCCATGGGCGCAAGGTGTTTCATAGTGCCGCTGGGCGCAATATGGTATGGGCGCGATCGGAATTCCACTGCAAGTCGGGAAACAGCAAATAATGAACCGGACATGTTTAGTTGTTGGAATGTGGATATTTGCTCAAAAGGATTTACAAATGCAATTGCTAATCCTAATTCAAGACACTTCCACTTTCTTATAATCTACTTCACAATAAACACTAACTGCAGTCACACATGCATGTTCCAGACTAAGAAAACACACACATGTTCGAAAAATTGACTGTCCCTGACAGCGACAACTGACTTTGCTTGGCCGACAGCAGACCGGAATATAAACTAAGTTAGTGATGGGGATTAATAATACTGCACTAATAGGTTATATATGGGCTTGACATTTTTCGAGATATTGACATGGGCGGATTTAGGAAACCTGGCGCAGTTTGGGCACTCTCCCCTACTTGTGTTATCATAAAATAACATAAGTATGTTCAACTTAAAACAAACCAGTAAAACCCCTGTTTAGGCAATGACAGAGCGGGCACTTTCACATAAGCTCAGAGCCTGCTAGAAGTAGTGGTTCGCACGTGTGCATCGGCATAGTGACTTGAGTTCCATTATAAGCACAAATACCTATTAACAGTCGTCGCTTTGTATTTGAAACACGTGCTTTAACTTCCCCACTTCTGCACCGGCAAGGGCGGATCCAGGGGGGCCAACGGAGCCATGCCCCCCAGACCGCTCAGGGGGGGGGGCAAACTATGTTTTGGCTTGCGTATCTCCAATTCATGGTTCTCTAACACATATTCCGGTGCTTTGACTATTTTTGCAATTTTATTTTGTGGAAATGTTTCTTAAAAATACATGAATTTATATTTTATGGGCCATATTTTAGTCGAAGATCACCACGTAGAGAATAATATATTTTCCTTTTTTACGTTTCTTATATGCAATTTGTTTCAAAAGCCGATTTTCTACTATTTTTTCAATCATTCATAGTTCTTTCGCCGATAATGACATAATATGACATATTAAATGGACATTATTTTCCAAGGTACTCAATCAATTTCCTTGTATTTGGTAAGAAGACGTAAAACGGCTGCAGGATATGGTACTTCACGTCGATATCTATCATAGTATTCAAGTAATTTAGAAAACCCGAGTGGGGCAGATTTGGCCCCTACCCCAGCGGGGGTGCAGTTTAAAGGTAGGTAGTGTGCCTACTCACACCGCTCATGTGGGGAGTTATAAAATATAATTCCCTGAATTTAACCATGATTTCATTTCTACATATTCACTGTAGTTGCTGAGATATTTTAAAGTCTCTAGGAACGTTATGGAAAAACCAAATTATCGGGTTGACTCCAACAGCATATCGTTAGCGCCGGCCAATAGCATTTCGACAAAACAGCTCGTGAGCGTTGATAGCAGCTGCCAAACAGAGCCTTGGTGGCCATGCTGCTTTTCGACGGTTTGTCAACATTGTTCATATGGGCTGTTGTTTGTTTTAAGTGCGCCTTTTTACAAAACATCTTTTTTACTCTTAACCCGCGGCCCACTGGGCCTCTGCATTTCCCGCGCCCTTCTGGGGGGGGGGTTGTTTGAACACCCCCTTCTAACTTGGCTCCTATGGCACGTAGACCAAAACAAAACCACTATTCCAACTTTCATCGAAAATCATTTCGAAACTTTTTTAGTTTTTTGCTCACGTAAAAATTAAGGTCACAGGGGTCATCGAAGGTCAAATTTTCCAGTTTTAGGACATCGCTCCAGAAAACCCCAAATATCTCGGGAACTATAATATCTAGAAACAAACGGTCAATAAATAATCGACAGCCATTGCAATTTGCAATCGACCAAATATACTCAAATTTGACCTCAGGTCAATGGTTTAGACTCTAGAAGTCATTAAAGTCAAAAATGATGATTTTTGGCAAAACATGTTTTTGCCAATAACTTCTTACTTAATAAAGATAACGCGATACTATTTACGCCACCGTGTTTTTCTCGTCAAGGCGCTTCGAAACTTTTTAAATTGTCTCATGTAAGGTAAACTTTAAAAAATACCTCAGGTCAAGGTCAAGTGGTGACCCAAGTAGGTCATGATGCATATTAAAAGACGTGTCTCGACGAGACAAACACATTGGTGAAAATTGCACTTCTCTATCTGCATTATGCTCAGAATTATTGACGAAAATGTGTTGGTGACCTCGGATGACCTCAGATGGCCCCGTATAGGTCACTGAACACAACCTGCACTTGGATCATGCATAATATCCTATGATAACATTATTAAGAAGGAAATATACTGATATCGTCGAAAAAGAAAGCATTTGAATATTTATCCAATGACTTATAATGGGAGGTCACAAAATTGACCCGACCTAAGGTCATCGGTACAAAAAATCCGAGATACACATTGTGTAGATACTGATGACTTAATGTATTCCTAAAAGTTTGATATCGATCCCTTGGAAACTGTGGTCATCGAACGACCGCAAACTTTTTGGGAGTTGGGGTCACTTGACCTACCTGGTGACCTGACCTAATGCGACACGAAACTTGAATTTTCGCGAATGTGCGGAAAGGATCAATGATAAGTTATGCCAAATTTGGCGGTGCTACGCGCCGCCGTTTTTTGTTATTTTGATAAAACCGCAGGGGGTTTAAACACGTTATTGGGGCGTGGGAATAGTGGCGATCGTATATCGATATCAAAACAAAAAATATCCGAAATAGAATAGAAGTGAAAATTCAACTAAAAGGCTTCAGATGTGAATCTTATCGCATCCAATAATCAAACCAATAGCTTCTTACAGTAATACAAATATTTTCGACATTCCAAAATAGTAGGTACACTCCCTTTAAATGCACACATGCACATACATACATATACTGAATAACAGCAAGTGCATATCAAAGGTAAATAAGTTAACTATAATTTCCTCTTGCATGTTTCAGCGGATTCAATTGCCAGATGTATTATTGGCCTGCAGGGAACTCACATGAGCCGTCAGCTCGGTGATTAATTTGCAGATTGTAGTTATTGGACCTGAGGTAACTCACATGAGCCGTCGAGCGGCGTATCTAATTGCCAGATTATTATTGGGCCTAGGGGAACTCACATGAGCCGTCAGCGGTGATCTAATTGCCAGATGTAGTTATTGGGCTGAGGGAACCACATGACGCCGTCAGCCGGTGATCTAATTGCCAGGATTTATTATTGGCCTGACCCTGAGGAACTCACGATGAGGCGTCAGCGGTATCTAATTTCCCGATGTAGTTATGGGCCTGAGAACTCACATGAGCGTCACCGGTGATCTGAATTGCCAGACATGTTAGTTATTGGGCCTGAGGAACTCACACGAAAGGCTCCCGTCAGCGATGATCTAATTGCCAGATGTAGTTATTGGGCCTGATGAGAACTCACTGAGCGTCAGCGGTGATCTAATTGCCAGAATGTAGATTAATTGGCCTGAGGAAACTCACACGAGCCAGTCAGCGGTGATCTTAATTGCCAGATGAGTTATTGGGCCTGAGGACTCACGACTAGGCCGTTCACGAGATCTAATTTGCCAGATGTAGTTATTGGGCCTGAGGAGAACTCACCACTTGAGCCGTCAGCGTGATCTAATTGCCCAGCATGTAGATTATTGGGCCTGAAGGGAACTCACATGAACCGTCAGCGGTGATCTAAATTGCCAGACGTGTAGTTATTGGGCCTGACCCTGCAAGGGAACTCACATGAGCCGTCAGCGCGTCCGATCCTAATCTGCCAGATGTAGTTATTGGGCCTGACCCTGAGGGAACTCACACGAGCCGTCAGCGGTATCTAATTGCCAGATGCAGTTATTGGGGCCTGACCCTGAGGAACTCACACGAGCCGTCAAGCCGTGATCTTATATTGCCAGATGCGTTATTGGGCCTGGACCCTGAGGGAACTCACACGAGCCGTCAGCGGTGATCTAATTGCCAGATGCAGTTATTGGGCCTGAGGGAACTCACATGAGCCGTCAGCGGTGACGGAGCGCAGTCTGTCCTCAGCTTCCTCCGCAGATCGTGCCCGTCCACTGGTAGGTTAGCGCAGCAGTACCCGTCCAATGCCAGGGTAGCGCAGCAGTGCCCGTCCACTGGCAGGGTAACGCAGTGGTGCCCTGACTCGCCTATCACCGCTGAACAGACCGACACGAGCACCTGTCCTGGTACGGAGGGGGAGGGGAGGTGACCCCGGAGGAGGGAGGCAGAGGGGACCCTGGAGGAGGGAGGCAGGGGGGACCCTGGAGGAGGCAGGCAGGGGGGACCCTGGAGGAGGCAGGCAGGGGGACACCGGAGGAGGGAGGCAGGGGGGACGCTGCCGGTACCGGCGGTCGGTGGGCGGGGTACGGAGGGGAGGGGGAGGGGGAGGTGACGATAGGTGACTGGCGGCCAGTGTGGGCGCCGCTACAGAGAGATGGACCGATACTGACAGTCGATAATGCATGATCCATTATACATTGTGTGTTATCGGCTGTCCTGTACAGTCGGTCTAGTAAGTATTTCCCCCGCCTTTCTGAACGACAGACCGCTTGAAACCCCAATTTTCGGCGATAACTTGTGAAGGAACCAACTGGCAAGAATTAATTTCTCGGTACGAATATTTAAGACCGTGTGCCAATTTGTGTTGAAAAGGTAGATTAATAGCAACAATTTAGGGCACTTCATGCCGTTCACTCGTAATGTTTAACCTCTCAAAGGGAATTAATTCGGTTGGCACTGGTGGATCCAGGGGGGCCAAGGAGACCAGGCCAAATCCACCTGAAATTGGCGCAAAACTGACACATTGCCTGATATATAAGAAAATCTTAGCTAACTTTTACAAAGGAAAAGTTTGTTTCAAATCAGCTATCAATGCATATGCAAACGAAGTCCACGGGAGTTTTCAGAATTTGATGAGACTTTTGAGGAATTTGCTCCCCAAGCCAACCGTAACCCCCCCTTCCCATCCCCGAACCACCGTTCTGGACCTGCCAGTGTCAGTGGGTAGAGGCTAACATCATGAGTATATTATAACAAAATAATATATAAACATTAAAGGGTGAAACTATATGCTCTGAACGGCAGAGCTTTAGCTCCGCCCTGGCTGACCTAGAACTGATCCATGGCCCGGTCGGTTGTGAGTGGTGAGACATTGAGAACATTTAATTTTCGCAATGTCTAAACTGATATATGCACTTCCTCGTTAATCGAATATACAAACTTGATTGAAAGGGAATAGTTCACCTTAACCCGCAATTGCTGAGGTCTCACTCAGCCGAATGCCATTGGCTGGGGGGGGGGGGTCGCCCCCGCCCCATCGTTATCTTTCAAACCAATAACTGCAGCGAGACGCGCAAGGTGGCAATCGAAAGCTGTTACTGAGATGCATCCAAAGCAAACGCGAAATTTGCGAAATAAGGTCACATGTCAGGTCACAGTCAGGTCAAAGGTCAAAATTGATATATTTTATTTTTTGGGACATACATTCCATCCAAAGCCTTAGCTTGAGACTATTATCGCAAAAATGCTCTCAAAGGTATGATGCATCTCCTGTTTAAGCAAAAACATAGATAACACTTATCTTTCTAGTAGAGTTTGATTTTCCATTGGGTCTGCAGTGCAAGAATATTTTTAGTTTTGCACTCCTCTGAGATGCAAAGATAATAATAGCCGTTTTCACGATGGCTTATTTTGCGCGAAATGTTTTTGTTTTAAATGTTTTAAAATGTTTTAGTAGTAGCCGTCTTCACGATGGACAAATTTGTGATAAACATTTTAACCCTCCTCGCTCTACGGTGCCGTAGGGCGAGGGTTAAAACATTTTTTTTTTGCAAATTGGGCCATCGTGAAAGCGGCTACAGCTAAAACATTTTAAAATGTTTTAAAACATTTCGCGCAAAATAAGCCATCGTGAAAACGGCTAATGTTTAATGCTCGTTCAACGATGTAGTGAAATAATGTGTTATATTTGCATCCTTCTGAGATGCAAGATAAGGTCACGTGAGTTTTGACGAAAAATAAAGTACTGAAATGAACTGGACTCTATCAAACTCTACCTACCTAAACTCTACCTAACTCAAACTCTACCTATACAATGGACAAGTTGCAGGTTGTTTGGTGAATATGTGCAAAATAATAAGAAAAATGTGCTGATCAACGTGAAATTACAACTCATTTTGCTACAGAGCAATATTTCAAAGAGAGATATTTGCCTGTAAAGTTTAAATTATTATAAAGCACTTGATGAAGTGACGTCATTTAAGGCATAATATTGCCGCATCCCCTAGGAAAAGCATGTTATTTCCCAAATTTTCCCGTGGCAAAAATATAAATGGTTTAAACGCTTTCCTATGCACTAACTGTTCACAACCAAACTTCTCAGAAATTCAATGGAAATTTATGCCTGTGTATGTCCACAGGCACAAACGTCATCTATATCCTCTAGAGCACATGTTCGAGATAGGCTCGTTTCGGCTGAGGCAGCAGCTCTGCCCTCCACCTCAACTCACCAACGCTGCTTACGGCTACCTGCCCGTGCAAGGGATGGTCCGCACTGCAGTTCCCTGGCTGTCCTTTAGTTGGTTCCTGGTCTGGAGATTCTTCTTAAACACTATAACTTGTTTTAGTTAGCTCCACAGAAAGATGGTTCAGTGGGCTCAAATCCAGATGCTGCCCGCACTGAACACACCTGCCCCAGAAACTACTTGCAAAATGCGACCGTGCCCTCAATGCCGTCTTGAAATAGTGTCTGTCGGATCAGAGCTTGTATGGAAAGAGATCTAGATCATCCTTAGGATCCGTTTGGCTGTAGCAATCCGTTAAAATGCCTTTGAGCTGCCTTTAAGATTAGTAATTTTGGTCACAAGGTAGAATTCCACAATTTTAGTTTTGTGTTTGTTTCAGTAAAGTTGCAAGATTTCAAATGAGCGATATCTCCTTGAATGCGCCATATAACGTGCTTTGATTTCGACGCAATTAACGTGTTGCTGAATTTTGCGTTGAACCTCTATTTTACAAATTTAATGTGCTCACCGAACTGCTAAAAACAACCTCAGGTATCATTGCGCCTGAACTATTGCTAAATTGCGTCACGACCAATCAGAGAGCAGAATGTTTTTTACGTAAATATACTTAATTATTTAAAATCCTGATAATTCAGGGGAATTTATATTCAATTGACTATCTACTAGTAAGGCATGCATGGCATGAAGCAGACGGAGCGAGTTATTTCATTTGTGTCCGGCAGCTCCGATACAGCATTGGTTGTTTTGTGCAATAGTACAACAATACTTACCTGGCACCTTTCTGTGGCAACTAGTTATTTTATTTTTGATTCTCACCTGCGGAGGTGAATTCGAAGTCAAATGCACTGCTTATCTGCAACCGATATTCATTTTTTTATCTAGGATGGGTGAGAGTTTCTTCAGTTGTGTTAAATATTTTCACGTTAGCCTAATAATCCATGTGTTATTTAGCGGCCAAATTATCGTGTATACTTTTGCTAATCAGTGCAGTGAAACGGCAGTTATCCCTGAAACCCACGCATTCAAGCAAGCAAGATGCAGACTGATTTTGGCCCATCTGTAAGACTACGTCGTTCGACCGCTTCGCGGTATCACTCACTCCGTCTGAATAAAATATTTTAAAATAAATTGCGTTCAATCAAATGCATAAAAACAGGGGTTAGGTAACCTGCAACTTGTCCATTATTCATGTTTCCCTCGTGGAAGATAGGAAATTTTTCCGCGCGTGTTCCTGACAAAACCTCGCTCCTTCGTCGCTCGGTTTTTCAGTCACATGCTTGGAAAATATTATATATTACTGACCGGGCCGACGAAATTATCTGGAAACGAGGTTTGCAAAATTAGCGGAGGTCCGATGCGAAGCATCGAGGACCAGAGCTAAATTTTGCAACTGGAGTTCTTTTCCAGATAATTTCCGTCAGGCTTAGGTCAGTAAGATTTTCCTACATGCCGGAAGTGCTTTAAGTAAAGCACGAGCCTATTTCTTATCAAGTAATTAGTAGTACTTAATAATTTGGGCCCGGGCAGGAAGCCGGTCAAGAAACTTTGTTTCTTGCCCGGCCATCAAATGACAGGGAATTCGCGCCGAACAATATCTGGCCGACATTTTCTGCCGGAATCGTGCTATACTTAAAGCATACCCCCATGTAGGAATATATTTACTGATCCGGGCCGCCGAAATTATCTGGAAAACGAGGTTTGCAAAATTAGCGGAGGTTCCGAGTGCGAAGCACGATGACCAGAGCTAAATTTTGCAAACTGAGTTTCCAGATGGCGACACGCTTTAAGTAAGCACGAGCCTATTCCATTAATTCATGTAATATATATTAGTAATAACTTATAAGTTTAGGCCGGGCCAAGGAAAGCGGGCAAGAAACTTTTGTTTCCTGCCCGACCTATCAAATAACATGGGAATTCAGGTCGAACAATTTCTGGCCCGACATTTGCCTGCCCGGCTCGTGCTTAAAGCATACCCCGGCATGTAGGAAATCCTTATCTTCCACTCGGAGCCATGAAGAATACTCTATAACAGTAGACCTGGATTTGACACGAAAATCAGGTCACTGCAGTAAGGGGCCGAAATTGTATTGCTGTACCTATTGCTAATTAAAGTTTTGCAGGCGAATTATGTCGACCGAAATTGGTGTTACAGCGTATTCATAAGGCTGTTATTTCGACCTTTATGCTCATACATATAAAAAATTATAGGTATTGGTCAGAGTTGATTGCGCTTTTAAGCTAGATCATTTTTTAGCGTCTAACACTCTCCAATTTTGACGGTATAGTGGTGTAATAATACAAGTCTTCTAAAATAATTAGTGTTTATATCACAGGTGTATGTTAGCACCGAAATATGATTATGAAACCTTATATTTCACATGAATTATAGAGACGGTACACTTCTCTTCAAAATTACGTTTGTTTGATCTATTCACGTCCATCGGTTCGTAGCAGTAACATTAATCGTGAAAGACGTCATAAAACCACGATTCTGCGCTTATGTAGCGATTTGTTTTGCATTCACTACGCGCTAGTCTTAGACTCGCACTGCATACGCTAGCCCGTTAATTTCTCTACACGTCTGTGTTTGTCACATGCTGATCAGACTCCTGGTTGCCGAAATATTTATCTGGGATGGCATCCATGTTTCGCGATTTCAAGTTGCTAGAATTACATTTTCGGTCCCTTACTGC
>VOPJ01011044.1:0-17817 GCA_014673585.1 Semibalanus balanoides
GGGGGCCGAATAAGCCCCCCCCCGACAGATTCGTATACTTTTCATCCCTCCAGGAATAGGGTTAAATTGCCAAAATGTTGCCAATGAATATCTAGGGAAAGTACAAAAGTTTCAATGCTGTAGCTTTACTCGTTTGAAAACAACAGTGGCGAAATCCCAGGAGTGGTCGTTTTAGCCCCCCTCCCCCGAACCTAATAGGGTTAATATTAATTCCGAAGGGATTGCATCATTCACATTCTAAAAATCGCCGAATCGGCTTAAAAAAACGTTTGATAAAAGCATGATACAGTAAAAAACAATTTTACGATCGAGTTTGTCTTGTTGATACGAATCAAATGATATAATCGGTCAACTAGTAGGTCTTATCCAAAATTTGCCTGGCCTTAGGTCAGGTCAATGTCGGGTCAAGGTCACTTTTACATGCATTGGTTAATCTTGAAAATGACAAGCCAAAAACAATGGTAAAAAACACATTACTCTACCTCGATTTGGTTAAGAGTTATAGAAGAAAAACCTACGTGACCTGGGGTGAAGGAGTTCACCTGTGAAATTGAAAATTACCTCGTAAAAATGAAAGAGAAACGTGACATAAGGCTTTGCACTTGGGACAGAGTTGTAATGTTAGTCAAAACTGGTCAAATAGATGAAAAAATGAATTTATACGTGTTTTAATTTACCATCCTTCACTTATAATGGGGAGGTGCCGGAGCTCATAAAATCGACCTGGCCTTAGGTTACCGATAATACAAATTAGTGATAAACAAATTGTAGGTACCTACCTATGACCTGATAATACATGTGACCTGTGAACTTCAAACTGGTCGGTCAATCACTTTGCACGACCACAAACATATTTGGAGGTTGGCCTGGTGACCTGACTTGACTTGACTTGGCCTGGTGACCTGACCTGAGAAGACCCGAGGTAAGAAATTACATGTGTGTTTCATATAATGCCCAAAAAGCTGAGCTAATTTTGGTGACGCGCCGTGCCGCCTTTTTTCCGCTATTCATGAAAAATGGGGAGATCAACCCCGGTTGCGGCTAGTTACTCGAATGATAAATTCCGAAAGGACTCAGCCTATTCATAATTTCTCAGCTAGGCGGAGAGGGCATCTTGGCCAAACCGCCAGCCAATGCAACTTCAGTGTTTGTAACGTATTTTAGTAGTACTGCGCGGCATTGGACCCATAAAATATTCAAGGGAGTGGCCATCAATTGCAGATGTGCCCCTACCTACCCAAATATGAAAACTCAACGGATTTGGTCCACTATATTTTTAGGGTAACCGCCTGCGGTTACCCTTAAAACCCTACGGTCCAGGGCCCCTCGGGAGTCGGGATCTGCTTCCATAGGCGATGGGATATGGGGGACCTGGGCACCACGTCATCTTGAATCCAGGAGGAGGGGGAGGCAGGGCACCAATGCCAGAACTTCTACAAGGAGGGAAACGATATCCCTAGGGTCCTCGGCAAAGACCCCCCCCCCCCCAAAAAAAAAAGAAAAAATGCGCGAAAAAAATATATCCCCGGATCTTGCAGGGTCTCTAAAAAGTCGTAAACAGGAACGTTGCCGATAATTTTATGGTGTAACAGTCGCCTCAATGGGGGGCACGTGCCCCTTCTCCCCCTGGCTGCGCCCCTGGTCCAGATTAATCCTCCATGTCACAATGTTGTTGACTATTGTTTGTTGCCGCCAACGAACCCTATTGCCCACCGTTTGGATTTTGTATAATGTGGTTCATGACTGGAAATTCATGAAGCGTATTTGAAACTGGTAAGCAGCTTCAACCAAGCTGTTATAATTTTGAGAATTCACGGTACTGCATATAATACGTTTACGTTACAAACGAAACACTGAAGTTGAAGTCAAATTGCGATGGCTGGGCCTGGCGCCCGGGCGGTTTTGCCAAGATACCCTCTCCGTCTAGCTGGCAAATTAGGTCTAGGCTGATCTAGGCCTTTCGGAATTTGGCATTTGAGTAACTAGCCGCACCAATCAACCCCCGGCAGTGCGCTTGATAGGAGAGCACCCTTTCACATAATACTATATTTATCATGTTTCCATGCAAGCCACAGGCAAAGTTGACCCTGGTATCGATAGACAAGGGATGTGGCTTTCGTATGGTATGCTGTCTTTTTATCACCGCTTACTCATCGTTTAATCAAGTTTGAATTTTGCCCAAAAGGTAAAATTACTGTACGCACCTCCCATAGCACTGACATCGATGAAGGAAGAACAAAATATTAACGCTTTGGTGACGGCACCAAAGCTGGATGCTACCAATGGCCTTGACTGGGATGTTGGACTGAAGGCCGGGGGCCGGGTAAGATCAGGTGAAAAAAAAACTTCGAGATAAAAAAATGAAAAGCAAAATGCTTTGTGCCCAAATTCCAGAAAAGTGTCGAAATTCCAAGGCTGCTTGATGTAGTGTGGCTATTTATGAAAGTACAACTGAAAAGTGGTGAAATCATTGTCCTCGTTTTTTATAAACATCTTCACATACTGGCACTGCCATTTGTTTCAATAAACTAGTGTGCTGTAATTTGTATTGTGTTCATGCATGTAATGTTTGTGGAATAGTTTGTAACTGACTGTTTCCAATGCTGCCCTTCACACCTACCCGTTTTGAACACTGCCTCTGCATGCAGAACGTGTTGTAATGAGCGGACTCGGACTGCGGACTCGGATTGAGCGGACTCGGACTGCGGACTCCGAGTCGGATGGAGGACTCGGACTGCGCCACGATCCTACGTCAGCTGCCTAACCTGCTGCGGGCCGTCCAGCTGACGACCGAGTTCACCAGCCAGCTGGTGCGACTGCATGTTCTCACCCAGGACGGCCTGCAGGAGCTGGAGGGCGGAGCCAGACAGTCACCGGAGCGCCGCCGCCGTCTGCTGCTTGGACGATGCCGCGCCTCATGTCAGCACGGCGTTCGGCGGTCGTGGTGTGGGCGCGCGCTTTGCTGAGAGCTGCCAGCTGATCGGCCGCCCCAGTGCATGCGCGGCCAAGTGCATGCCGGCCACGTGAAGCCCTGGCTGATCTGCCTCCGACCACCACCGCTGCTGTCTCTGCTGCTGCCCCGCCGTCCGTCCCGCCGGCCGGGGCAGTACCGCACTGTGTCCCCACCACGCCGATCCATCCGCCGCAGCAGCCTGCGCCGCGCCCACCGGCCGAGGACCGGACGGACGCGCCGGGGCCAAACCTGCAGCTGCGGCCGGCTGAGCGAGTCCTCGGCACCGAGCTGGACTCGTACCGGATGATGTCGCAGCCGCGCGGTCTGGCGCTCGTCATCAGCAACGTCCTCTTCCGCGACGCGGACCTGTATCCCGACCGCAAGGGCGGTGAGGTGGACGAGGTGGCGCTGCCGTCTCTGCTGGTGCAGCTTGGGTTCCAGGTGCAGCTGAAGCGCGACCTGGATCGCTCCCGGCTGCTCGCCGCAGGGGCGGATCCAAGGAGGGGGGGGGGCAATCCGGCCATGCCCCCCCCCCCAAAGCGAAAAAGGGTGGGGCCAACATATCTTTTGCCCCCCCCCCCAAGGCAATCAGTGAATACCCACATAGGTTAAATACGGAACCTGACTTGGTAACTATTTGGTATAACATGGTGAGTCTGGTACCCGCAGGAAAGATAAACATTTATCGTTAAAATAGCTTTGAAGCCAGTCAAAATCCAGCTATTCAAATAACAAAACTTGGGAAAATTTACGCGCGCTTCGCGCGGCAATCACACAAGTTTCGCAATTGCTTACACAGATAGGACAAATGGAAAAATTACTTTCATTAAAGTGGGAGCAGAGGCTGTCCTTGACGGTTAATTCCTGGCCCCAGGGCCCACCATACAATATTTACATCCTCGCCTTACCGTTTTCCACCTTCGGACCGAGTTATGGGGGGGGGCTGACAAGATTCCTGTTAACCTCCAAACCAAGCATCCATAGAGCAAACGCGGTTAAGAACCAGCATGTTGCCTGTCATGTGAAGGAATTCTAACGGTATGCAATTTTTTAGGTTCAGTCAATTGGGTGAACTTCCAGGTCAAGGTGAATGACCCTAGACTCGATTCACGTCAAGAATAACGGTTTTTTCGTCAGTCAGAAACCTCAAATGAGAAATAATAAACTGTAAACTAAAGGTGCTTGGCCCTTGACCAGTTTTGTCTCAGAAATATTAGAAAATGATTATATTGGTGGTCGGTAATCTGGTTCAAATTAAGTCCAAAAAAAGAGTGAATTAAAAAAGGGACCGTCAATGAGTTTCGCTACACTAAGGAGTTCATCACTCAATCACAAATAGTTATTGCAGTCATTGCTTTTAAAATTTGGTTTGGGTATGTCCCCATATTTTAGTTCTCGTCATTTATCTTTTGGTTTTTCAATCTTCACAATTTTTTTTAGTTGATATCCCCCATTTTTTCAGTTTTTAGGGTTAGAAAACCCTAAATTTCGGAAATCCGAGTTGGCCCGTTTCCATAATTAAAGGATGACGATTGTTCATCCTTTCGCGTTTCTGATTAGCAAATTTGCTGTTAAAACTCTTATTTTTCTATTATTTTGTACAATATAGTTACCGTCTTTCCACCAACTTATAATCGTCACTAGAAACGTCATTTTCTCCCAAATGAATGAACCATCAGTTGAAATTTTGCCAGCATACCGTATAAATTGTTGTCAATCAGCTAGTGAATTCCAGCAAAGATGCGGCCGCAGAGTAAAAGTATTTCAGAAAACATCAGGGAGGCTGTCAGGCCCATGAAGGCGAGGAGTTAATTTTCAAGGTGGGCTACAAGTTAGCATGGCCTGGCCTTGCCGAGTTCCCGAAAAAAGGCGAACGGCGAACGATATGACGTGACATCGGCCCCTAAAAACACCTAAGTACCTAACATCAACAAATGCGTATTTTAACATGCGAAATCCACAATTAAAAATGTTTGCAAAGGCATGCTGCACGCAGAACAAACGGATATACGTCTTTTTCGTCAGTTTCATACCGACCCCTCAATATTATCGGGGACCCTTGCGAGTGGTATGAGATAAACGTTATAATTGATTACCTAGCTGTATATATGCGTACGGAATGGTGTTTCTGTGTGTTTTAATGTTTCCCCGATTTCTGATCAAAAAAGAAAGAAAAAAATCCCGATTTTTAATCCCGATTTTTTACCAAAATTTCCGCAAAAACAGTATTAAAAAAAATCGGAAAAATCGTTCTTTTCATCTTTCTAATGCCAAAAAGGTGGAAAAAGCCCAAATCATTGAGAAAAAACATTTGCGGTCACCTTTTTTGCCGGAAAAAAGTCATGGCCCCCCCAACCGAGGGGCTGGCATCCGCCCCGCCGGGGCCGCCATTCACCGCGTTCGCTAAGCCGAAGGCCGGCCACGCGGCGCACCGGACCATGGCGTGGCTGACGACGCCGGTCCGCACGTGCGTAAGGGGTCGATTCACCGCGCGTCCGCTCAGGGCTGGAGTCGCACGTTCGACTAGACTGCTTCTCGCACGAGGCGGCGCCGCAGCTGGCCGATAAGCCTAAGTGGCTGGTGTTTCAGGCGTTGCCGCGGCTCAGAGGCGAACCTCGCCGTGCGAGTGGGGGACCCGAACCACCAAGCCGCGGAGACTGACAGCAAAGTGCCCCAGTTATTAGAGCAGCAAGGCGCAATGATGGCAGAATTCGGGGACATATATCTGACGTTCTCCACCATACCCCGCTATGTGTCGGTGCGCGACCTTGACCGAGGCACCTGGCTGGTGGAGGTTTTGTGCGAGGTGTTCGCCGAATTTGCTCACGAGCGCACACTGCAGGAACTGCACATGATTGTGCATGGCTGCATGCGCGAAAAGCTGACGAGCAGGAACGAAAAGCAGACCATCGAGACGTCGCAGCGGGGATGGCGGAAGAAGCTCTACGTCAATCCGGGACTATAGATGGCGGGGCAGTCGCGGTGGGCGACGTGGACAGCTAGCCAATTGGCTGCGGGTTGATGGATAGGATCGGCTGTGGAGGACAAGTTAACTGACAGCGTCTTCAGGTTTATGCTATCCCTGATCATTTGGGCCGTAAATTCACACTCCTCTCTGCAGGGCGGATCCAGCCGCTCGGTTTGGGGGGGCCAACTTATTGTGGCAAAAAGTACCCCCATTTTTTCTGCGGATTTGGGCTGGTCACCTCATATTGGCATTCAAGACGATTTTTGTTGTTGTTAATTACACTTAACCGTTTTTTTTTCATATCCGATGTCATATACATCACTTACAACGGGAATTCCAAGGATCTTAGCTGGTCTGCTGTGTTGCAGACTGGTCAGCTGGTACAGTGAGCAGCTGATCTGCAGTGCAAGAAATGGAGGCGACAAAACGGAGCTTTCGGACATACGTCCTTCGATTTGTCATAAAAAAGACACGATTTAAATATACAAAAAGGTTGTATTGCGACCGTAGTCACTTCCAAAGGTTATGGCACTTCTAGTGGCCTGGTCGGCCAAGTCACCGTCCAGCACGGTCGTCACAATAGGATGCAGGTCAGAGATCGGATAACTAGTAGTGGAGCGAGAGGAAGGCGAGCAGCTCCAAACACCGGAGAGCTGCGCACTGCACGTCAAGTCGCACTGCAGGACGAAAGGGCATGGAATTAGGACCTAATAAAATATTTTGTTGAATGTTGAGGTGATAAAAATGGCGTCCAAATGCTACCATGGGCGAAGATTAATTCCAGGCGCATCAAAAGAAATTGCTGCAGTATAAAACCGGTTAAAAGTTCAGTGCTGAGGCGGAATAGTTGCCAATAATCGACGAAAAAATGGAATAGTGAGCACGGTGATTATAGCGAAAGAAAACGTCGTAAGAACTGTTGCAAAGCGGACACAATGTAGACTCGATGGTCGCCGTTGACACTGTCAGTATATGCGAATTCCGTTCCGACGCCCCACAAGGACGCGAGCAACTTACGCGACAGGCTTCAGCTCTACTTCAGATGGGTGAGCTTAGCTCGCCGAGCGCCAGACTTGGTGAAGTGGTTGATCACCTCTTCCGTTGCTGGCAGAAGATCTCGGTGGGCTTGGCACATGATCAGCGCTTCCAGGCGCTCTTCCCCCATTGTCGACCGGACCGCCGTCAGCGTCCGAGCGACCTTGCTGAATGTCCGTTCAGCCTCGGCAACAGTCACCGGAAGGACCGCAAGGATCTAATGGGACGGACATGTAGGATTGTGGTGGTGAGCTGTGGTGATTTTATACAACTCAGATACAAAACGGAGCTTTCGGACATACGTCCTTGACCATTTTATCATAGATTGGGAAACAAAAATTAAACTCCTGCATTCAGGCATAATGAAACAAAGACATTAATAAAGACTTTACGTATCAACAATGCCGATGATATAATATAGGTACAGAGATGGAGTGAAGGCATTACGAAATCTTCTTTAGACATTCTATCCACACGATGATCAATCTGCTGTTTAGCCCACGACGTATTGAGAAACTATAAATATAACACGGCGGAAATGCTAACCTGGAGGAGGCGATGGATGATTGGGAAGGCCATGGCGTCACAGTGGTCCAGCGCTGCAACCGCGGAGCCGGGGACCACTCTGTCCTTGCTGCGCCGCCACATAGCCGACCAGACCTGGAGCTCTGCCTTCGCGGCACACTCTGAGCTCTCTGGTAGAACCGGTTGAAAGAGCTCCCAGCCCGGACGGACGTCCTCCCACGTTACGCCGGTCACTCTCCCTGGCAGAATGCCTGAGAGCGAGAACGCCTGGCGGTGGTGCGTCTGATGCGGCGCCTTTGCTCGCTGCTCTGCTGCTCCAGGGCGTGGTTGGTCGCTGCCGAACCTCTCCTCCATGTCCTGCCGCACGGCGTCCACAGCTGGCAGGAACACGTTGACCCGGTAGTATCCGGTGACGTCCAGGTCCTGGCCCGCGTTAGCTCTGAAGGTGGAGCGGTGCGCAGGGATCCGCGGCTTCTCGATGGTGGTGTCTAGCTCGTCTGCCATGGCCTGCGCTTCTGCCATCAGCGTCTCGAAAGACGACTCGGTACGCAGGTCCGTGAGCGCGCTGATGGTGGCCCGCGCCAGGGCGAGGGCCTGCATCAGGTCTGCACCCTGCTGCTGAAGTTTCAGGGAGACTGGTCGCAGTAGGCCGCCTAGCGCCTTCATAACCACGATGGCCACCAGGAAGTCTGACGCCGCCATGGCCCTGAGCAGCATGCTCGCCTTCGAGCTGGTGCCCGCGTCCGTCCACTCAGCCATAAGCCGCAGGGCGTCCGTGATCGCCGCGAACTGCTCGCAGAAGCGCTGTACGGAGGTGTAGCGCTCGACAAAGCGTGTCTCGCAGAGCTTGATCAGCCGCTGCTGACTCTGGTCCGTCCTCTTCTGAGCTCGCTGGAGTACCACCACGCGCTTGGCGCTGTCCGTGACGAACACGATTACGGTCTCCATCGTCTCCTGGGAGTTCTTCACCGCCCGCACAGTGCTCATCTTGGATGTGGCGAGGTTCAGACCGTGCATGGCACAGTGGTAGTAGTGCGCCAGGGGAGCCACTCGCAGGACCTGGGCCGCCACGCCGACCTTCAGGCTGGACATCGCGGCAGCACCGTCAAAGCACTGCGCGATCAGGTACTTCTTTGTCCAGGCGGAGGCGATCCAGAACCTCTAGGATGACCTTGGCCAGGTTCACGCCCGGACAGCTTCACCTCACACTCAGCGTCCGTGGCATTAAGCTGCTGGAAGACGTCGACGAGAGCGATCGGGGTCCTCACGCAGCACGTGCTGTCCTTCCCTCCGATCCAGGTACCTCAACAGCAACTACCATCTGCTCCCGATGAGCTCTGTCTGTGGTCTCATCGACCATGAGTGCCCACAGCGGTGAGTCCAGCCACCTTGGCGGATACGGAGTCCTGAAGCAGCCGCAGGAGATCTGTCAGCAGTTCGTTCTGTACGGTCTTGCTGGTGTAGAGCGCAGAACCCGCTGCGAACTTGAGGTGCTCCTGCAGTGCCTGGTCGCCGCTCTGCAGCCGGAAACGGAGCAGCATCCTGAAGTTGCCGTCGTTAGATGGCGGGTACTCTCCAGACGGGTCCATCCGTCCATCGTCCCGATGGCCCCGCAGAGGGATGTTTTGCATGGCGGCGAATTTTACTGTGTCGATGATGCTTCCCAGGGCCGCCCGGGTGCGCTCTATCTCACGACGGTTGGCGGAAGCCAGCATGTTGGATACTGCGTTGTCTTCGTTGTCAGTGGTTCGCACGAGATCAGCGGCGGCAGCGAATGAGTTTAGGTGATACTCTTTCTTGCTGTGCAAGCTGAGGGCGCCTGACATCCCCGTTAGGTCAGAGAAGTCCCGCAGCGGACGGATCACCAGGTTTCCCAGCGGCTGGTTCTTTGCGCCAGACCTGCCACCTGCCTCTGTAGCTCCAAACAGCACACAGGCTGCGCACCATGCTCCCCAGTGTTCCGCATGCCGTGATACTGCTAGCCACGGGAAACTGGCGAGGTGCGTGTCGTTGGCTTGCCGGATGCGTAATTTCCCCCCGCGCATGTGCTGAGATGTTGGGAAGTCTTTTTTGTGCGTCGGCTTCCATCGCTTCTTCAGAGCAGCCCTGATAGCTGTGGTGTCGAGCTGCGTGCCTGCTCGTTTCTGTGCGACGATGTTGCCAAAATTATCTGGGTGGACAACCGTCACAGGCTGTGGAGAGGAGTCTACCACCTCTGCATCTGGCACCAGAGGCTTTGCTTGCGCTATCTGGTCTTGAGATGGCGGGAGCTGGGTGGATATGCTGGGTGAGCTGGAAGGCGTGGAGATCGGGTTGATGAAGGACCGATCTGCGAAAAGAGGAATGAGGAGTTGGAATGTCCTACTTCCGGTACATTGTTGCTAGGAGGAGGTATCATTAGTGTCCCAGACAGGACATGTGCTCGGATCCCAAAAACGGACCGGGATCTGATCTGTGAGGATCTGATCCCAGGATCCGACTGGGATCATAAATCCACCTTTCACAAATTATCGATGAATCCCACTGTGATCATATATCCAGGTCTTCATTTTGTCGACAGATCCGCCTGGATTCCGAGATCGCAAGCACCATTTTGCATTGGGATCCACTGGGATCCCAGATCCGCCATTATACATTTGTGTATTTTCGGAACCAATTTGTATAGTAATTGTCAGTACGTTTCATTCGCTGTTAATGCAACTAGCATGGTTTTTGAGTTCGATTTTGTCGATACATACTATAACTATGGCATAATATGCATGTCGGATCCTATCGGATCCGAGATCCGTTGCGATCATATATCTATTTACATTGTTTATAATAAGATCCTGTAGGATCCAAGATCCGTTGCAAAATGCAATCGAAATATCCACTAGGATCCAAGATCCTATGTTGTAATTTGTCGAGGGATTCAGTGGGATCAAAGATCCAACATTGTGTTGTATCGAGAGATTCTCTGGGATCATAGATCCTACTTTCAGATCCATTCACATGTCTGGTCCAAGAATGGATTTGAGAAAGGGCACAGTGTGTAAAAATTGAACACTTAATTATCCTTAAAGAGTGCATAATTTAACCACAACTTTGTCTGCCAGATACATAGTAAATTTGGGGCCTAAAATAAACTTCCTGATCCTTAGCTATAAGATGCATAAAGGATGAACAACTTTGTCTGCCAGCATACATAGTAAATTTGGGGCCTAAAATTAGATACTTCCTGATCCTTAGCTAATTAGCTAATAAGGAAGGAACCAGAAAGGTAAATATCGCTCTTGGTAGTATGAACTTAAAGAAAATGCTGGAAAGGGATACCCAAGGTTATTTGTTACAGGGTGACTGTTGTCTTACAACCAAAAAACAGCAATTCTGAGATGCTGGCCATGATAAAACATGCTGTCAGGACAGTGTTAACAGCAACAGGTTTGTATGGCAAATCTGGCATACATAATCACAAAGCATTTGCTGCATCACATGAAGCTGTTACCTTCATAACATAGCATGTATATTGTAAATGCACAGGATATTGAAGGACAACAATGAGTTCTGAAAATTAGCAATAAAAATGGACACAAAAAACTTACAAGCCATTTTACTAATGCAAGGCATTTAATCTTGTAAGCATGGAAATGTTGCAAATGCTTTGTCTACAGGCAACATTACAAGGAATGCAAGGGGAGCACAAGGAAAGCCAAAATAATATATACAATTATTATTGCTGTTATCTTTAAAAAAAATCCTAACCCTCAAGTTCAAGATTCTTGAACCTCTTGGTGGGTTGCGGCTGGGGTGTGATGTCTGGATCATGCTGGGAAAGAGGAATCAAGTTAGGAGAAATAGGATTTTTGGGAAATAGGACTACCATGCAGAAACTATGGATTCTAGAGCTGACTGAATATTGCTTGGCAAATGAACAGTGCCAAAAGTTTGATTTTTTCTGCATAAATATTCGCACAGTGGTTTCTGTAGAGACCATATCAATATGCTGTGACATTTAGAGTCATTGACAGTTATTTTCTACAATAAATATAAATAAAATATTGACATCAATTTGGGTCAGAATATCCATTATGCCTAATTACCAAACATGTTATATACATTTAACAATTCTGCATTTTTGTAACTCTCAGCTTTGGTCACAGATATGGTCACAACAATCTAAAATCCCGCATATAGGACTATCTACCCAAATCTAACAATGCAAGTAACCACACAACATTACTAAAATTGTTTAAATTTAGGCGCAGTAACATAACTACTATGATAATGATAAATGGCAGGTAGTTTGTAAAAAGGAGCTACAGAGAGGCCTCAGCCAGGTACCTACTTAAATTTAGACCTTACTTAACCTTACTTTAACTGAATTACAAGTTCACGAGATCCCCTTTTCCCTAACAGTTTATCTTGGTGGGACAAAATTATTACCTAATTACATATGTTTGCATGGGTCTAGAGCAGTTTGGAATTATTGGTCATTTTCTGGGTCTTTTGGAGGTCCACAAGATTTGGCTCTCTTGAACATTTACTCTCTTTCATGTATACTGCTAAAATTTTCAGTTCAATTTTGCAGGTTAAGCCACTCATTTGATCTGTCAGTAGAAAAGCAGTGTCCTGTTGTTAACATGTAAGCAAAAATCTTTTAAAAAGTCAAGCTAGCTAGTTTCTTTTTTTACAGAGATTGATCTGGACAATGAGCCATTCAACAACTCAACAGTGCAATCAGCTCTGCAATGCAATTACACATGATAATATTCCGGATATTGAACCTACTACATCAACTGTCTTTTCGGAAAACAAAAGGGTCTGTACATTTTTTTGTAAATGAAAATGGCCTGAAAAGTCAGAAATTTGCTCTCAAATTAACAGTTTATCCTGGGTGGGACAAAATTAATTACCTATTACATATGTTTTGCATGGGTAGCAAGTCTGTATGAGCATTATGATAGATTGCATTCAGATATCGGCACCAGTGTCAATTGGTGTACTATTGGGGTGCCCAGGCTTTTTGATCAATGTTTCCGTGCTCAATGATTTCAAATTGTAATATTAGGCTTATGGCCTTGCATGGAAAGAATGGAGTTTAAATCTATTAAGTTAAAGGAACTGTCCCACCTTAACATAAGATATGAGTTGAGATAGCCATTTTGCGTGCTTGGCATTGAAATGTATGTATGGTATAAGTTAAAACAAACTCACACTGAGGTCGAATCCAGAAGAATTCGAGTTTGGTTTTGACATCTGTAACATCCCCCAGTCCCCAATGTTATTTGAATAGATGGGGGAGCCGTAGCTCGTGGGTATGCTCCTCGGACTGCCACGCGGCGGCCTGGGTTCATTCTCTGCTGGTGCCGGTTCGGGGATAGGCTCCGGAATCAAAAATCCCCTGCCTCCGAGTGGAGGGGGTCCCATGGGGGGATCAAACCCCAGGCCCCTCCTCGCCCCCTCCCCGGCATCTATCTCAGGGAAAATGGCGGAAAGCTGACCCCGATGAAAAAAAAGAATGATGTAGCCGATGTAGTCTCTCTTTGCTAAATATTTATTACGGTCGACTTGTTTTACCTTTGGCCATACATTAGCCATACACTAGTCATACTTTATGGCAGCGTGAAGGTTTTGTTTTATTCCCCAACAAATTCCTTCATATGACGTCATCAGACCCAAATATTAAAGCTGATTTTCTATGAAATTGAGCACTGTTGGTGAGAAACAAATGTCATAATCGTGTTCGGCAGCATTCACTTCATATTTTGCAGCACAAACGACGTACATTTGACACATTTTTTAAGGTGGTAGTGTCTCTTATAACATTAGAGCCACCCCATTTTCATAAATTGACACCGCTCGATATTGGAACACCGTCTTACAAATTGAGATGAAAAATATAACAAATCCAATACTATCCAGATTCCTACTGAAAAAAGTAGACCTGTCGATCATTCTACGGAGCTGGATGGATGGCCAAGCATGGGTGGGGTTCACAAATTTATGATTGGCCTAAGCCAGCTTGTAGTTTGTACACATTACTTTTGTTTTAAAGGGAATGTTTCACTTCTCTGAAAGTTGTCCAATGTACGCCGCTTGTGGTGCAAAATTATGATAGTAGCTGCGACACGATCCTGGACATTTGTTTCTCACAAACAGTGCTCAATTTCATGGAAAACTAGTTTTTAGTATTTGGGCGATGACGTCTATTGAAGGAATTTTTTGGTAAATAAGAAAAAACCTTCAATCGCTGAATTAGTTGATAGTGTATTGGCTAATGTTATAGCCAAAGTAAAAACAGGTCTACTTTCATCAACATTTGATGAAAGGGATGACGACATCGGCCTTTGACCCTTCGCGCGGCGTAATGGGGGGGGGTAACTATTACCCCCTCTCGCGTAATTTTTCCCGCCAATTTAACTTGAAAACCGTAACAGATAACGACGTCAAAAGTTTTCATTACTTTATTCAGCGATCAAGTTTGCGTCTACCTAAAAAAATCATCGTTAAAAAAGTCTTGAGAACTTTTGGGAGATAATGACCGTTTTGATGACGTTATGTATGCCCAATTTTGTTTGCTTGAATAACGATAAATGTTTGATGCATGTGAAAACAGTAGCTTTGAAGCAAATCGCAAACGCAAAATGAATAAGAAAAGGAAATTGATATTCTCGTACAAGTTGGCAATTTCGGATTTCCAAAATTTGGGTTTTTGAACGCCCCATTAATCCAAGAAAACTGATTTTTTGCAGAAAATTTCCCCCAAAATTGAAATTTCAAAGGTATCTAAAAAACGGAATATATATATGAGGAACCAAGTGTAATGAATACCAGACCAAGAATTTCAAAGTAATAGCTTCGTTTTTCAAGTGACGTATTGCTCCTGCAAGCATAAGTAGGTAAGGACTCATTTTTCAAAATGTACGGTTTTGTTTTATTTTTGACCTGATACAGATATACAATGTCTTATTTTTGTGTTAATGAGACAAACTACCTAGAAACATTGCATTGTTTATTCATATTGAAGTCAGTTTTTAGCTTTGACCTTAGATGACCTGATCTTGAACCTTTGACGGGTAAGTTGTAAAAATGACTGTTTCTATCGATTCTTACGTGCAAAATGAACCGCCTAAAACATGTGTCAACATGAAGGTTGATTTTGACATCTTTTTGTGACAGTGAACCTTTTGTGACCTGACCTTGACCTTCGACATTTTGTCATGCAATTTCACTTTTTACTTAATGCAATAGATGTAATTACACACCTTTGAGAGCTTTATGGTGCATTGACCAGTCTTAATCCAAACTTATTTTGAATTGAAAAGTATGAACCATTAACTCAATTAACTCGAACTTTCCATATGACCTGACCGTGACCTGCCATGTGTACATATTTTGAAAATGTCGCGTATACTGTAGATGCGTCTCATTGAGAGCTTTCGGGAGGCGCCTTGCGCGTCTCGCTGCGGTTATTGTTCGGAAGATAACGAGGGCAGAAGATGTTCCGCCGGCGCGGCGTGTTCGGCGGAGAGACCCTACGCCGCGCGGGTTAAGCGGCTACCCCTAATAACCTAGGCTTATTTTTTTGGCAAGATGTCAAAACCAAAACTCAAATTTTACTTTCTATTAGACCTCTGTGGTGTTTTAAACTTCTACAACTACTTAATTGTCAATGGAAATCCAACAACTTGGCCATCTCAACTCAAATCTTATGTTAATGTGAAACATTCCCTTTAATGCCTCAGCTTGGTCGAAAATGTATCATATTAAACCGTTCAATGAGGTAAAGGGAAGCCAAATCCAATGAGTTTTTCAATTTTGATGAAGCTTTTGGAAATTAAGCCCCCATGCCCGCGTTCTGGATCCGCCAGTGACTTAAGCCCATAAATGTGCGGTATCCCTACACAGAATATAGGTGCCTAGTGAGTAGTGCCTACTGTCTACCGGGTGCGACTAGTAGGTTTTACAAACGTACAAAAGTTGTCTTTTCCGCATGCGCGGATGATTGGTCCTCCGATTCCGGAGATTACCGAAATAGCGGTGGCGCCAGGCCGGTATCGGGGCTAAATGGCATTAGTTGTGTGCGTGCCTCAAAGCTTATGCTTCGTCACTTCTTCTTTGTTTCCGGCAGATTATTAAACTTGAGATGTCTGTCTGCCTACGAATTGTTGTGATATATCAATTCCGTCATAAAAATGTAATCAGACTTGCCAACTTTTTTAAAATTATGGACCGGCAAAGTTGAACCACCCGGTGATTCCCGCCGGTTTTTGCCGTACGTAACGCCAAACGTGCCACGCTCGCTCTCAATTGATATCTTCGTTTGTAGGTCGATTGACACCAAAAACTCGATATTGGTCTGCAAGGTGGCACTCTCCCTTTAAGGAAAAAAGGGACATCTCGTGAACTTGTAATTCAGTTAAAGGGAGTGTGCCTACTCTTTTGAAATGTCAAATATATTTTTATTACGGTAAGAAGCCTTTTGCTTTGTATTATTGGTTACGAATAAAAATTCACGGTCTGGAGCCCCTTTTAGTTGAATTTAATACTTATATTCTGTTTTGCATTTGTTTTTTGTTTTCAAAACTCATAAACGATCGTCACTATAACAGAAGTAGCGAAGGATGTTACCTAATAATGGCGCACTAAAAGACATTCAACAAACCTTTATGAGCCAATTGTATAGGTTTGTCTTACAGTGATCGAGAATCTGTTTCGGCACGCTGTTATCACTGCTACGGATGTTGTTTTCTAATTGGCTAGAGCTAACAATATATGCCTAGCGTTTGGTAATTTAAAGAGGCAATGCTTCTAGTAGCGTAAGCTCTCTGTGAATATCGATAATTAAGTACTGTCCAGTATGTGATTGGCGACTTGGGACTATCTCAGCAACTAGTGATTCTGGGGAAATGGAGTACATGGCTAAATTCAGAAAAATCTGTTCTACAGACTAGTGTCAACAACTCCACATGACCAATGTGAGTAAGCACACTCCCTTTAAATGCATTCGACTCCGTTGGTGGATCCAGAGGGGGACCACGGGGCCATGACTCCCTTCCCCAATCCACCCAAAATCGGCGCAAATTTGACACATTTCCTGAGATAATAGGAAATATAAGCAACTTTCACGAATTAAATTTAGTTTTAAATCAGTAACTGATACATAAGCAAGCGAAGACGATGAGTTTTCAGAATTGTGCGAGACTTCTTTGGATTCCCCCCCCCCCACAGACTGACAAAAACCAACCGTTCTAGATCCACCTATGCTCGACTCAAAGGCGACGCCACCTCCCGAAAGTGGGGGGAGGCATTCTGAAGTCCATTCTTTCCATGCAACACACCCATAGGCCTAATTATAAAATCCGGAAATGTTGGGGGGACAAGTCCCCCCGTCCCCCCCGGTGGTGGAGCCCCTTATTAAACTTATCTAATAAGATTTGCATAAACCCGTCAAACATGATGAGAATATATACTTGTTGTGGCCTCGTGGGTAGGCTTTGCCAATATATCGCAATCAGACGCAGCCATACCTTCGAGCACAGCATCCCCAGCAGGAGACCCATTGGCAAAGGGCCCCCATAAAATTGCGAAAAACTATCACCCCGGATTTAGGCCACTATGTATATTTTGCAATGGGGGCCACATAGTTTGCAAACTCAGGGACGGTCACCAATCAATTGTTAAATATGAAAGTCGGCCGAATGAGGGGCACGTGGTCCCCTTTGGCCCCCCCCATTGGCTGTGCCCCTGATCAGACGGCCTATGATTGCATCGTCAACTCAAACTGCAATAGCGGCAACATATAGAGTTCTACTTATCAGGTGGGCCTAGAACAATTTTTGCTTTGCCCATAATTTGGGTTGCATGATTTAAATTAATATTATTTTTAGGGTTATCTCTATTCCAGGGGCAAATAAGTTCTCCATTTTTTTTTTTTTTGGGGGGGGGGCGACCGAGCTAGGAAAAATCGCTCAAACTATCATGCCTCGGGGGGACGGGGGGACGTGTCCCCCATTCTTGAGCCAGGGGATAGTCCCCCAAATTTCCCTGACAAATATTAAACAAAACTTGATATTTTTAACATGTTAAAAGAAATGAGTGAAAAATATATCAAAAGTGAAAAAGAGTGGAAAACAGCCCTTGAAATTGGGCAAAAGGAGTGGAATATTATATCTTGTAGGGTGTCACTGAACACCCAAAATTTTCAATCCTAGCGCACTGCCCCCTTATCCCCCCACCCCCTGATCCTCCTCCTGGGTTCCCTTCCAACCCCCCGTCCGGCCAAGGAGAGTGGCCCCGCCAGAACGCGGGACCCCCCACCGGCCACGGACGCCACGGCCCCCATCAGGGGCGCAGC
>VOPJ01011050.1:0-19975 GCA_014673585.1 Semibalanus balanoides
TGTACAGTTGAGCTCTCCAACACACTTACGTGCAAAGTTAAAATCAAAGTGCAAAGTTATTATCAAATACTTATCAAATAGTTATTATCAAATTCCCTGAAATCATTTTTGAATTTAGAAAAATAATGATCACCAGCACGGTGATCATTATTTTTCTAAATTAAAAAATATAAATAAAATATTTAGTGAAAAAGTCTATCTCCAATAATTTTACTATCGATGGCATATATATTTAAGTTAATGCTGACAAGGAAAAAACATTCCATAATTTTGTAGTGGCGCCAACATTATTCAAAATACGTGATTTTACGTAAAAATCACTTTGAAAATTTCAAAATTTGAATTTCAAAAAATGTTATATCACATTAATCTTATATGGTTTATGATGATTCAAATAATATAATAGGATTATATGACTCCCATATTTTACATGGAGAATATCGCCTCTGAAAATTAAAGGTTGAGCAAAATCGAATAATGCCTGAGGCTATAACTCGAAAACCATTTGACGGATGGTGCTGAAAATGTCAAGCTTGAATCTACGGCTCAGATAAACCCCTTAGATACAGTTTATTGAATATGAGATATAGTGTGTTATTTCGAGATTTTTTTTGGTCGATTGTCATGGAATTGCCCCAATTTACTAAAATAATCAAAAGCTATGGTCAACGGTTTTATCCATTTCAACGACTGATTATTATTTTCCAATAAATGAATCTCCAATCTTGAAACGGGATAAATTTTTGCTATGGGTGGTTACTTCTTTGGGCTGTTGACAATAGCTTCAGCTAATATTAGGTCGGAGCGATCCCGGAGTCGGAGTCGACTCCGGAGGGTCGGAGTCGGAGTCACCTGAAACCGACCGACTCCGCAGCCCTGTTTATAATGGAGAGTTCAAGAAAATAACCAAATCTTAGGTCACCGATATAAAAAAAAAATCCGAGATATACGAACTATAGGTAGTAATGCTCTCATGAAATTATTTAAGTACGAAACCAATCAATCAAAAACCCTGGTTTTGGTAGGACCGCAAACTTTTTTGGATGTGGGGTCACATGACCTGGCCTGGTGACCTGACCTGATATGAACTGAAGTAAAAAATAGCGAAAGCTTAACAAAGGATGAATGAACAGGTACCGAAAGTTTGGCGGCGCTACGCGCCGCCGTTTTCCCTATATCCAGGAAAAATATGAAGGGGGCGTCTAAACCCCCGGGCCCGGCGCGGGCCCAGTGCCCCAACCAGCCCAGTGCACCCCGGGCCCAGTGCACCAACCAATCAGTGTCCCAAGATTCCATTTTGGCTTGGGTGTCATAGTGGAAAATTCGAGCCCTAAAAGACCATGAGAGTGAAGAATGTAGAAAATGGTACGATATTGATTACTGTTTTTAATATGAAAAGCAGTGGTTTTCATTGAAATCATGTGTTTTTAGTCAATATTTATTTATATCAGAATAAATATCCAATTCATAATTTGGAAGTGGAAAATTCATTCTAAAATTGAAGAATGAGAGTGGAAAAATACTCATAGTTGGGTGTCATCTCCCACCCAAATCGACAAATTCTGGGACACTGCAACCAATAGTTAACCCGTGCCGGGCCGGGAGGTGCTTAGCCTAGGCACCCCTCTTCAGGTTTTTCAAGCGCGGCCATTTTTGGTGCAGCTGTTCAGGCATCGATTACCCACATTTTGGTAAAGTGATGACCTCAGGTCATCTCAGGTCAGGTCATAAGGTCACATCAAGTGACCTTACCTCTAAAAATGTTTGTGGTTGTGCCAAAGCCACAGTATGTCTGACGATTTTGAAACTCTCAGGATTTCATAAGTTCATAAGTACCTACAATTTGTATACCTCAGATTTTATCTACCTATCAGTTACCTGAGGTCTGGCCTGGTGACCTGACCTGATATGAACTGAAGTAAAAATAAAATTGTCAGGTCAATTTGCTGACCTCCCCATTTTAAGTGAATAGGAAAATATAAAACCTTGTTCAGTACCATTTTGATGAAAAACTTGTTTTTAATTACCCACAAAAAAGGGTAGTGCCAACCCTGATAATGTGAGCACCTGCTGGCGCCCGGTGGGCAGCCTCAGCACACAGTAAACACTCTGTTAACAGGTCTAACAGATTTACAGGAGAAATGACGCTATACAGCACAAACATGTATGCTTTGTGTTCAAGCTTTGTGAAATGTTTCAGATAGATCTGACCACAAGATACCGGATAGTATCACATCATGACTGAAGATGATAACCCAAAGGCAAAGGCCAAAAAAGGTAAGTGAAGATATTCAATTTCATATTGTAGCCAAGGACAGCATTATTTCAGAATGGTCCGAGTGGTACTGAATGGCATGAAACACATACAAAATGTGTTTGAAGGGTGTTTTGAGTGGTTCAATTGCTGGTGGGTGTCAAAAGTCAAAACCCTTTTCCTAGCAGAGCCTGTTGTATTTTCCCCTGTCTGTTTCCTGCCTCACGAGACTGTTTCTTGCTTCCAGGTTGATTGGGCACAGTTCTCCTTGTTCCTTGCATTATCTGACCCATGTATAATCACAGTCTATGAGTGGCACAATGTGACCAGTGCAGACTTGGCAATGATTCTGATTGAATTGTTCTTTTTGATTGAATCATTTTTATTTAATGTGAATCATTTATGAATCGATTCACCTCATGAATGATTCAATGAATCATTGATTGAAATTGGAATAATTCATACAAAGAAAATAGGGTGATTGAATCATTCATAGCACAATAAATCATTATTTGGGGGGGACAGCAGAAACTATACAAACGATAGCCCACCCTCATAATGGGGAATGAAACTGAGTCAACTCATGTCAAGATCACTTGCAGCATTTTCACTTGGTCTGTAAACACCCTCATTCCGAATTATATATGCACTGTTTTTGCACTTACACATTGCTAATGATTGTGATTGAATCATTAATGAATGATTCATTGAATAAATCATTCGTGATTGATTCACGTAAGCCTGTGCATCACTGTGAATCATTCACCAGTGGTAATGTTGAGTGATTGAATCATGATTGAATCATTCATGTTTGCCAGTAAATATTGATTGAATCATTCATGAGAATTTGAATCATTCACAAGTCTGGACCAGTGACTGCCCAAGGATGATTGGTGTGTGTGGGTGTCAGTATATACTTCTCATGGTAAGGTGGTTCATGTTTTGTCAGTGTTTCAGATCTGCCTCTGGCCCTGACCAGCATTAACAGAGCTTGTTGTTCCATGTAATTGTAGATGGAGGAGTTGTTCTGTGTAATTGTGTGGGTTATATTTTCCAGGGCCGATCTTTTATGGTAGCATATTTGCCTTCATCGGCGGTGTTCTTCTGCTGATGTCATTCTGCAGGTGAGTTGTGCCGCTCCTTATTACACCCCTTTCATTATAATTTATTAAGTGTCATATGGCTTTTGCTCATCTGCAACAAAATCTTACAAGTTTCATAACATGTCATGGATTCATATCTGATACATAAACATCCTGAAACTTATTATGCTGCTTTTTGTCGTCAGCTTTTGTCATTCAATTTTAAACGTAGTTATTTAACTTTATATTAACTTTGCACACTTTGCAAATGTGCTTCTTCCTGCTGCATGCCTGCCATACATATTCTCATTCCACTAATTGCATCCTTATTTCAGCCCCTACTGGCTGCAATCCTACGAGATCGCCTACCTGGATTTCAAGAACATGGGTCTATGGGAGTTCTGCTTCCAGGATTTCCGTTATCCGAACAACCAGTTCGACCACAAGTTCACCGGCTGCTACTGGGTGTTCAGTGACGAGTACCGCATCATCCGCGAGTGGATTCTGCCCGGTGAGGGCTCATACTTGAATCGGAAAACGGCATCGAAATGGTGTGGAATCGATTGCGGGATTAAGTCACCAGTATAGTCAACTGTGAATGATATTGAGAAAGGATCAGAGTTGAGTCGTGTGTGTCCTTGTCACCATGATAGACTGCCTGCCTTCCCTCAGGGTGACTACAGACTGCCTGCCTACCTTCCCTCAGGGTGACTACAGGCTGACTGTCTGCCTTCCCTCAGGGTGACTACAGGCTGCCTGCCGTCCCTCAGGGTGACTACAGGCTGACTGCCTGCCTTCCCTCAGGGTGACTACAGGCTGCCTACCTTCCCTCAGGGTGACTACAGGCTGCCTGCCGTCCCCAGGGTGACTACAGGCTGCCTGACTGCCTTCCTCAGGTGTGACTACAGGCTGCCTGCCTGCCTTCATCAGGGTGACTACAGGCTGCCTGCTGCCTTCCCTCGGGTGGACACCGGTGCCGCCTGCCTTTCCTCAGGGTGACTAACAGGCTGCCTGCCTACCTTCCCTTCAGCGTGACTAACAGGCTGACTGACTGCCGGTCCCCTCAGGGTGACTACAGGCTGCCTGCCTTCCCTCAGGTGACTACAGGACTGCCTACCTTTCTTCAGGTACGTACAGGCTGGCTGACTGCCTTCCCTCAGGAGTGACTACAGGCTCCTGACTGCCTTCCCTCAGGTGTGGATACAGGCTGTCCTGCCTACCTTCCCTCAGGGTGACTACAGGCTGCCTGCCTGCCTTTCCTCAGGGTGACTACAGGCTCCTGCCTCCTTCCCTCAGGGTGACTACAGGTGCCTGCCTGCCTTCCCCTCAGGGTGACTACAGACTGGACTTGGCGCTCGCTTTCCCTCAGGTGGACTACAGGCTGCCTGCCTGCCTTCCCTCAGGGTGACTACAGACTGACTGGCCTTTCCCCAGGGTGACACTTACAGACTGCCTGCTTCCCTCAGGGTGACTACAGGCTGCCTGTCTGCCGCTCCCTCAGGGTGACTACGACTGCCTGCCTATCCCTCAGGGTGACTACGACTGCCTGGCTTCCTCAGGGTGACTACAGAGCTGCTGCCTCCCTCAGGGTGACTACAGGCTGACTGCTGCCTTCCCTCAGAGGTGACACAGGCTGACTGACCTGCCTTCCCTTCAGGGTGACACAGGCTGCTGTCTGCCGTCCCTCAGGGTGACTACAGGCTGCCCTGTCGTCCCTCAGGGTGACTCAGGCTGCCTGCCTGCCTTCCGTCAGGGTGACTAACATGCTGACTGCCTGCCTTCCCCTCAGGGTGATACAGGTGCCTGTCTTGCCTTCCCTCAGGGTGACTACATGGCTTGCTGCCGGTCCCTCAGGTTGATACAGGCTGCGCCTGCCTTCCGTTCAGGTTGGTGACACAGGCTGGGCTGTCTGCCTTCCCTCAGGGGTGACTTAACAGGCTGCTACCTTTCCCTCAGGGTGACTACAGGCTGCCTGATGCTTTCCCTCAGGGTGACTACAGGCTGCCTACTTCCATCAGGGTGACTACGGGCTGCCTTCCTTCCCTAAGGGTGGACTACAGGCTGCCTTGCTTCCCTCAGGGTTGACCTACAGACTGCCTGCTTCACTCAGAGGTGACTACAGCTGCCGGACTGCCTTCCTTCAGGAAACTACAGGCTGCCTGCCTTCTTTAAGGGTGGACTAAGGGCTGCCCTGCCTTCCCTCAGGGTGACTACAGGCTGCCTGACTCCTTCCCTCAGGGTGACTACAAGGCTGCCTTGCCTTCCCTCGGTGACTACAGACTGCCTGCCTGCCTCCTTCCTCAGGGTGCTACAGGCTGCTGGCCTGCCTTCCCTCAGGGTGACTACAGGTGACTGCCTGACTTCCCTCAGGGTTGACTACCATGCTGACTGCCTGCCTTCCTCAGGTGACTACAGACTGCCATGCATGGCCTCCCTCAGGTGTGACTACAGGCTGCTGTCTGCCTTCCCTCTGGAGTGACTACAGCTGACTGACTGCGTCCTCAGGGTGACTACAGACTGCCTCCTTCCTCAGGGACTTACAGGTGCCTGCCTGCTTCCCCAGGGGTGACTTAAGGCTGACTGCCTGCCTTCCCTCAGGGTGACTAACAGGCTGACCGACTGCCTCCCTCCAGTGGGTACTACATGCTGATGCCTGCCTTCCCTCAGGGTGACTACAGGACTGCTCTGCATGCTTTCCTCAGGGTGACTACAGGTGACTGGTCTGCCTTCCTCAGGGTGACTTACAGACTGTCCTACCTTCCCTCAGTGGTGACTACAGGGCTTGCCTGACGCCTTCCCCTCGAGGGGTGACTACAGGGCTTGCCTACGCTCCTCATCAGGGTGACTACAAGCTGACTGCCTTCCCTCAGGTAAACTACAGGCTGCCTGCTTCCCTAAGGGTGACTTACAGACTGCCTGCCTTCCCTCAGGTGACTACAGACTGCCTGCCCTTCCCTCAGGTTTAACTACAGGCTTGTCCTGACTGCCTTCCTCAGGAGTAAATTTACAGGCTGCCTGCCTTCCCTAAGGGTGACTACAGGCGCCTGCCTTCCCTCAAGGGTGACTACAGACTGCTGCCTTCCCTCAGGGTGACTACAGGCTGCCTGACTGCCTTCCCTCAGGGTAACTACAGGCTGACTGCCTGCCTTCCCTCAGGGTGACTACAGGCTGACTGCCTGCCGTCCCTCAGGGTGACTACAGACTGCCTGTCTGCCTTCCCTCAGGGTGACTACAGGCTGCCCTGCACTTCCCTAAGGGGTGATGCAGGCTGCCTGCCTTCCCTCAGGTGGACTACAGGCTGACTGTCTGCTTCCTCAGGGTGACTTACAGGCTGCTGCCTTCCCTAAGGGGTCGACTACAGGCTGGCCTGCCTCCCCTCAGGGTGACTACAGGCTGCTCCTGACGCCTTCCCTTCACGGGTGACACAGGTGCCTGCCTTCCCTCAGGGTTGACTACAGGCTGCTGCCGGTCCCTCAGGGTGACTACAGACTGACTACCTCCGTCCCTCAGGGTGACTACAGGCTACCTGCCTTCCCTAAGGGTGACTGCAGGCTGCCTGCCTTCCCTCAGGGTGACTACAGGCTGACTGTCTGCCTTCCCTCAGGGTGACTACATGCTGCCTGACTGCCTTCCCTCAGGGTGACTACAGGCTGCCTGCCTGCCTTCCTTCAGGGTGACTACAGGCTGCCTATCTGCCTTCCCTCAGGGTGACTACAGACTGACTGTTTGCCGTCCCTCAGTGTGACTACAGGCTGCCTGTCTGCCTTCCCTCAGGGTGACTACAGGCTGACTGTCTGCCTTCCCTCAGGGTGACTACAGGCTGACTGTCTGCCTTCCCTCAGGGTGACTACAGACTGACTGCCTTCCCTAAGGGTGACTACAGGCTGACTGTCTGCTTTCCCTCAGGCTGACTACAGGCTGACTGTCTGCCTTCCCTCAGGGTGATTACAGGCTGCCTGTCTGCCTTCCCTCAGGGTGACTACAGACTGACTGCCTGCCGTCCCTCAGGGTGACTACAGGCTGCCTGCCTGCCTTCCGTCAGGGTGACTACAGGCTGACTGTCTGCCTTCCCTCAGGGTGACTACAGGCTGCCTATCTTCCCTCAGGGTGACTACAGGCTGCCTGACTGCCTTCCCTCAGGGTGACTACAGGCTGCCTACCTTCCATCAGGGTGACTACAGGCTGCCTTCCTTCCCTAAGGGTGACTACAGGCTGCCTGCCTTCCCTCAGGGTGACTACAGACTGCCTGCCTTCACTCAGGGTGACTACAGGCTGCCTGACTGCCTTCCCTCAGGGTAACTACAGGCTGCCTGCCTTCTTTAAAGGGAGTGTGCCTACTCTTTTGAAATGTCAAATATATTTTTCTTACGGTAAGAAGCCAATGGTTTGATTAATTGGTTACGATAAAAATCACGTCTGGAGTCCCTTAGTGAATTTACTTGATTATTCTGTTGGCATTTGCTTTGTTTCAAAACTCATAAACGATCGTCACTATAAACAGATAGCGGAAGTGTTACCTATAATGGCGGCACTTAAGACGATTAAACAAACCCTTATGAGCAATGTATGGGTTGTTTACATATCAAGGATCTGTTCGGCAGCTTTATCATGACTCACAGTTGTTTGCTATTGGCCAGATCAATATTGCTAGCGTTTGTGAATTTAGAGCAATGCTTCTTAGTAGCGAAAGCTTCTCTGGCGCCATCGATAATTAAATTCTTAGAAGTGATTTGGCGGACTATGAAATATCTCAGCAACTAAAAGTGAATCTGGGGAAATGAAGCATCATGGCCTAAATCAGAAAAATCTGTTCTACAGACTAGCGTCAACACTTCACATGACCAAATGTGAGTAGGCACACTCCCTTTAAGGTGACTACAGGCTGCTGCCTTCCTCAGGGTGACTACAGGCTGCCTGACTGCCTTCCCTCAGGTGACACAGGCTGCCTGCCTTCCTCAGGCGTGGACTACAGGGACTTGCCTGCCTGCCCCTCAGGTGACTTACAGGCTGCCTGCCTGCCTTCCCTCAGGGTGACTACAGGCTGACTGCCTGCCTTCCCTCAGGGTGACTACAGGCTGACTGACTGCCTTCCCTCAGGGTGACTACATGCTGACTGCCTGCCTTCCCTCAGGGTGACTACAGACTGCCTGCATGCCTTCCCTCATGGGTGACTACAGGCTGACTGTCTGCCTTCCCTCAGGGTGACTACAGGCTGACTGACTGCCGTCCCTCAGGGTGACTACAGACTGCCTGCCTTCCCTCAGGGTGACTACAGGCTGCCTGCCTGCCTTCCCTCAGGGTGACTACAGGCTGCTGCCTGCTTCCCTCAGGGTGACAAGGCGTGACTGCGTGCCTGTCCCTCAGGGGGACTTTACAGGCTGCCTACCTTCCCTCAGGGTGATACAGACTGCCTGTCTGCCGTCCCTCAGGGTGACTACAGGCTGCCTACCTTCCATCAGGGTGACTACAGGCTGACTGCCTTCCCTCAGGGTAACTACAGGCTGCCTGCCTTCCCTAAGGGTGACTACAGGCCTGCCTGCCTTCCCTCAGGGTGACTACAGACTTACCTGCCTTCCCTCAAGGTGGAACATAACAGCTGCCTGACTTGCCTTTCCTCAGGGGTAAACTACAGGCTGCCTGTTGCCTCCCTAAGGGTGATCAGGCTGCCTGCCTTCCCTAGGGTGACTACAGACTGCCTGCTTCCCTCAGGGGTGACTTACAGGCTTGCCTGACTGCTCCTCAGGGGTAACTACAAGGCTGACTCGCTGCCTTCCCTTCAGGTGACTACAGGCTACTGCCTGCCGTTCCCTCAGGGGTGACTACAGACTGCCTGTCTGCCTTCCTCAGGGTGACTACAGGGCCTACCTGCCTTCCCTAAGGGACTGCAGGCTGCCTGCCTTCCCTCAGGGTGACTACAGGGCTGACTGTCTGCCTTCCCTCAGGGTTGACTACAGGGCTCCTGCCTTCCCTAAGGGTGACTACAGGCTGACTGCCTTCCCTCAGGTGACTACAGGTTGCCTGACTGCCTTCCTCATGGGTGACTACAGGCTTGCCTGCCCTTCCCTCAGGGTGGACTACAGGCTGCCTGCGTCCCTCAGGGTGACTACAGAACTAACATGCCGTCCCTTAGGGTGACTACAGGCTGCCTTGCCTTGCCTTCCCACAGGGTGGACTACAGGCGCCTGCCTTCCCTCAGGTGACTACAGGGCTGACCTGTCTGCCTTCCCTCAGGGTGACTACAGAGCTGCTTGCCTTCCCCTCAGGGGGTTTGGGGTGGGTGACTACAGGGCTGCCTGACTGCCTTCCTCAGGGTGACTACAGGCTGCCTGCCTTCCCTCGGGTGACTACAGGCTGACGTCTGCCGTCCCTCAGGGTGACTAACAGGTGCCTGCCTGCCGTCTTCAGGGTGATACAGGCTGCCTATCTGCCTTCCCTCAGGGTGACTACAGACTACTTGTTTTGCCATCCCTCAGGTGTGACATACAGGTGCTGTCTGCTTCCTCAGGGTGATTTACAGGCTGGGACTGTCTGCCTTCCCTCAGGTTGGACTACAGGCTGGACTGTCTGCCTTCCATCATGGTGACTACAGACTGACTGCCTTCCCTAAGGGTGACTACAGGCTGACTGTCTGCTTTCCCTCAGGGTGACTACAGGCTGACTGTCTGCCTTCCCTCAGGGTGACTACAGGCTGCCTGTCTGCCTTCCCTCAGGCTGACTACAGACTGACTGTCTGCCGTCCCTGTGTCGTGCGTCAGCCTGTGGCTCTGGCCGTACTCTGCTCTCCTCCTTCCCTTCTGACGTTGCCTCCCTCTGCTGCATCATTCCAGCGTGGCTGCAGGCAGTGCAGGCGTTCGTCAGCCTGTGGCTCTGGCCGTACTCTGTTCTCCTCCTTCCCTCCTGACGTTGCCTCCTCTTGCGGCATTCATTTCAAGCGGGCTGCAGGCCAGTGCAGGCGTTTCGTCAGCCTGTGGCTCTGGCCGTACTCTGTTCTCCTCCTTCCCTCCTGACGTTGCCTCCCTCTGCTGCATCATTTCAGCGTGGCTGCAGGCAGTGCAGGCGTTCGTCACGCTCGCCTTCATCGCCAGCTTCACCGGCCAGGTGGTGGTGGCGCTGATGCTGATGCGGTGGCCTCTCTCGCTGTGGCGCCGCTTCCAGCTGGAGATGACCACCACCGCGCTCATACTCACCTCCATCACCGGTACGGACACACGTCAGATAACGGAACTGAGCGATACGGGCAGCTGTGATAGGCCATACGACCTAACCGCTATACGGCCTACATGGCAAGTGGTCATATATACCGGCTCAGCCAGACGTGATAAGAGTCTTGTGTGCCTCGTTTTGCCGGCAGGCCGTCTGGCTTCTGATCTGATATCGTTAGTCCTGTAAGCGTGTCGAGTTCAGTTTAGTCAATGTATCATCAACGGGCAAGAGTGGCCCAATTACAGACGAAGTCACTAGGTAAAAACAGACGAGAAACAAATGAATAGACAAAGGTAAAACAGCATCACACTTGGGACATCATTCTTGTCGTGGACAATGAGGCTCTGACCGTAACTTTATCTCCACCGGCCCCACCTAGTTGGCATGACAGTATTTCGCCCCCATTGTTACCGCAACTGCTGTTGCTGTATTGGAAATAAGCGGCGTGATGGCCTGGGGTTCGTGCGAGCTTGGACTTCGCTTATGCAGCGCATTTTTTCAGCCAATGTTTAATATATTTGCTTACCACTTTAGATGTCGTGAATTGTTTAGACTGATTTGCATTTATATTAGATTCAGCATTGTCAGCGTTGTCCGCGTGTTTGAACAGCTGAGTGCTGTCCATAACGCTGACGTGCGTCTGTGTGTATGTCTGTCTGTCGGCCGGTGTTCCAGTGCTCGCCCTGTTCCTGGCCTTGGCCGTGTTCGGCGGCAAGTGCTGGGACAGGGACTGGCTCATGTATCCCAACTACAACTTCCTCTCCTGGTCGTACTACATGGCCATCTTCTCCATCGGCTTCCACACGATCGCCGCCCTGCTCTACGGCATGGTAGGTCGGCGACGCTCCGGTGACACAGCCGCCATCTTGTTTGCACTCGGCCACCATTTTGTTGATTTTTTTGTGATCCGGGTAGATGTCACTGATTTGGGCTTCAATGTATCACCTGTGTGCTTTTCATATGTTGTACTGGCGGGATATGCCACTCAATGGGCTGGATATGGCATCAGCTTTTTATTGTTTTCCGGCAATATATTCACCATTAAAGTACCTTATTTTGTTGCTAGAATGTGTTGCCATTCACAAGCATTGTCTGCTGCAATTATGTGTCAAGGTTTTTCATTGTTTGTGTTACGTGACTTGTTTTTCACATGTTTTTATGCATGCTTTTTGTTGGCGCTGTCTTAAATTTGTTTGTGTGCTTGGCGCCGTAATAGTCATTCCCGGTTTGTGTTTGTGTCGGCGCCTGGGCTCTGGTCTGCTCCTCCTCTCCCACCACGTCACCCTCTAGACCTGCGTGTAGCGCACGTCCCGCAGTCTGTCTGCCGCTTTGTCTGTTCTGTGTTGTGTGTGGTGTGTGGTGTGCACCTCCGCACTCTGTGCCCGCTGCGGCCCCACACCAGCATGCCGTAGCTGGCGCGTGCCGGCCGCCCGCCAGCAGGCCGGTCGCCCCGGAGCAGAGCCTCCTCCGGTCAGCAGGGTCGGCCGGTCAGCAGGGGCAGACCCGCTCTGCACCGCCGGCACCTGACCACCGGCGACTCTCCGCAGCAGCATGGCTTGACTCTCTGGTCTGACTCCTGTGACTCGGCCTTGCAGCGATTGTGACTCGACTTAGCATCTATGTCTAGCGTCTCTCTCCTATCTGCAGCGTAGCTCCTCTGCCCAGCTCCTCGGCGCAACCATCTGAGCGGTTTTCGGTCTCGCCCCCTGACGCCTGACGCCGTTTCTCTGCCTGCACTGCGTCTGTCCGCCACTCCTCAACCCTCGTCTCTTGGCATGTGTCTCTCTCTCTCCTCTGTTGTCTCCCTCTGCGTACTAACTCGGCCGTCGTGGGGCCGGCCGGCCGGCCGGCCGGCTGGCTGCCTGGCTGCGACTGACACGCGGTGCACTAACCAGCCCGGGTGGCGGCACACGCGGGGCTCGGCCGCTCGCTCCACTGACAGCCGCTCAGCGCCGGTACAAGTCTCATAACTCTTACTGACGGCCCTGTAAAAAGCTCGCTCTGTACAGACAGCTGGGCTGTGGCACGGTTACGGGGTGACAGCACAGGCACGGGTGCGGCTATTCGCGTTTGTGGCGGTGGGCGTGGCAATACGCCGCCTAACGTTCGGCAGTGACAGCCAATCAGCGCCGTCCGGTGGACCGCGCCGGGCGCTGATTGGTCGACCTCACGCCGGTCGGCGGCGGCCGACCAATCAGCGCCGCCGATTGGCTGACGCTCGGCTCTCTGGCGCTGTGCCGTGTTATAGGAGGCGAACGCGATCCGACTCCGCCAGTCGCAGCAGCACAACATTCTGATGCACATGCAGCCGGCTGAGTCTCACCACGGCTCGGCCTACATCTGAGACTGAGAGACAGCTGCTGACACAGTCCGATATATCCATGTATGCAGACGGCGGCGGCCGGGCAGGCTCACTGTGTCGGCCGGCGACACCTCAACTGTCTCTCTGCCTGTCTCTGTTTCTCTCCGTCTGACTGTTGTCACTAACCGCGGCATCTAGTAGCGCGGCATCTAGCCAAACCAGCTAACGTAACAGTCGTGTATTGCAAACTCTGTATTTTTTATCTGTTAACTATCTTATTTCTTTTCTTTCTAAACTATCTGCTTTCTGTTCTCTGTCAACTGTCCGTCCCTTCTTTTCTCTCTAAACCACTCTGTTTCATCTATGTACATGTTTGTCTCGTCTGTGATGTCAACCTTGAGGCGCTCTTCTGACGCTACCGAATAATCTTTTTCGAGCTTGTGCATTATGCTTGTAAACTAAACGTTCCCAGATACCTGCTTTGCTCTGAAAATACTCCAAGAAGGAGGCTTACTGGTAACAGGAAGTCATATGGGCTGACTATCTAAGCTTCTCTATCCACTGAATGTATCTTCTGACTTGTGGATAATGTATGAAAGATGAATGTGCTAACAGGGCTAATCACAATAACGACCATGAAAGTCAATATTTTTGAAGTGGTGCATTTTCATTGACATCAGAAGCTAATCGGTAACTGATAACGATTTGTTCATGATTATTGGTACTTCGTTGACGTACGGGTGTACCCAAGGCTTTTTGCCAATTGAGTGTACTTTGGACTCCTTGTCATGAATAAATCAACAGGTGGCGGAAGGTCTACGGCGATGTAGACCGTCACGTTCAATTGGCGTAACTTCATACCGCTATCAATGTCACAAATGTACAACTTTATCGATAAGAATGGCGTGAACTGCCTACAACCTGTTCCGCCACGGACTAAACAATATTCCTCTCGAGGGAAATCACCTGAAGTTCTCGTATTTTCTTTGCTTGTTACAAATAAACATTTATCCTTCTCTATTAAAGTCTCATTGAAAATGTATCCACCTATGCTTCCCTTATCTCCGGGCTGCTTCAGTTTTAACCCTGCGTTGTGTGGTTGACCCGCAGGAATGTGAGGTGAATGTGAGGCCTTGACATCCTCCTCTCGGGACTTTCTGCCTCAAAAGCTGACTCCTCGTTTGCATCGACTAGCATATCCAATATCCATCCCTTAACCCTTAACATTATGTCAACTTCATCCTTACTTCATCATACAACTTCATAACATGTCTTCGTAACTTTATATAACTTAACATAATTGAAGTTCTGACAAATGAGATATAATTAACTACATAACTTCATCCTTAGCATCTGACTCCCATTGGCATCGACTTTCCGAGCAGTATCTCTTCTCCCTTAACCTTCAGCTATTTGTCCCCTATCTGATGACTTCGAGTGTGAATCTAAATGTAATGTATTGCCATCTACTCGGTATTCATCTCACGTGTGTGGTCACGACGATTTGTCTGTCTAGTTTTCCATTATTGCGGAGTATGTATACCGTGCATTATTCTGGTGATCTTATCGTTACATGGTCTGAAATGTCCCTACCATAGCGCAGTGTCGCCTCCTATTACCTACATTCCCCCGTCTGTGTACCCATGTCTGAGGCGTCCCCAGTCTGAGGCAGCCCCAGTCTGAGGCGTCCCCAGTCTGAGGCAGCCCCAGTCTGAGGCAGCGCGTTAACGCCGTGTGTGTGTGTCTGTCTGTCCGCTTGTGCCGCGCAGCATCTGTACCAGGTGAAGCAGCTGCAGCCGCCCGACCATCACATGGACACCCTGAGTCGCCACAGTCTGTACCAGTATGGCAGCGACGCCGGCTACAGGTACGGTGGCTACCCGCCGTCCTCGCTGCCGTCCGCCGCGCCGTCCGTCGCCGCCCCCTCCCCCACACCCTACCAGCGCGTCGACAACGACAACGAGGTGTTCGTCCACGACCCCAGCAACGGCGCCCGCTACTGAAGCCGGCAGCTTCAGCAACGGCGTCCGCTACTGAAGCCGGCAGCTTCAGCAACGGCGTCCGCTACTGAAGCCGGCAGCTTCAGCAACGGCGCCCGCTACTGAAGCCGGCAGCTTCAGCAACGGCGCCCGCTACTGAAGCCGGGAGCTTCAGTAACGGCGCCCGCTACTGAAGCCGGGAGCTTCAGTAACGGCGCCCGCTACTGAAGCCGGCAGCTTCAGCAACGGCGTCCGCTACTGAAGCCGGCAACTTCAGTAACGGCGACGGCTACTGAAGTCGGCAGCTTCTGGTGGAGCTCGGTAGATGGTGCGCACGTCGGGCTGCGGCCGGCGCGGCGTACTGTAGTTGTGTGATCTGGCGCTGTGTGTGTGTGTAACACATTCCGTCCATACGAGTGTCTGAGTATAGCCACCCCGATGGATCTGAGTCGCTCTGTACATTTTGCGAGTGTGAGCTATTAGACATTGACAGCGCAGGCGGCGCTGGATTAGGCGCTTAGTAGTAGGTGTTTCACGCATATTTCACGCTCGCGACATTGCTACACATTGTTTTAAACTTTTGCCGACGCTGTAAAGCGTTGATAACATTCCATTGAGAGGATAGCCCGTCGGCCATGTCCATGTTGTGAAGTCGTAGGATATGGTAGAATAGTTAACCATCGCAGGTCTTCCAAACAAGCGTATTTTGCGGAAAAGCTGGCGAGTTCAGCCTCTTAGAATACTATCACGTGTGTGGTGTATTTGCCACGTTTTCCCGGTGGTTCAGTTCGGAAGTAGTTTGTATAAGATTGTCAATAAGTGATGAACGTTATCGTAAGAGATCCCATTTTACTAACAGGAGCTATTTTAGCACATCGCATATTTTTACGAAGTTTTTTCCGATGCTGTGAAGACGTTTGTTGACTGCAGTGCCGCCCCAAGGACGACATAATTCCGTATTGTTTGTGCCTTCCGACCGTCCTGGTATCTTGTTATCTCTCGTGTCCAGGTTTCGGCGCGCATTTAGAAGCTCTACGCGAGCTGCAGGTTTGGGCGGGGTTTGTGTCGAAGGCGAGCTGCCTGCCAGCACCCTCATCCAGCATGCTTTCCACCCTGGCATTCCGAACGCGTAATACACAGACACATATCAATTATCCGGCTTTGTAATGTATCAGCCATGATAGTTTGATCTGCAATCAATGACAATTAGGAACTGGCATTGTCATTGATTGCGGATAAAACTATCTGGCTTTACTTATTCTGATCACTTATTCTGATCGGCATACTGATGATGAGATGAGACAGCTGACGTCTGAACCCCAGCCTCCCTCCTTACACTCGGAAACGACACGGCTCCGGGCTGAGCATGATCGATGTGATTCGCCTGCCACTCGCCGCAGAATCTCTCCGTCCGCGGCGCCAGACATCAGCTGTACATTTCCAACTGCAGTCTGACAGGTCGTGTATTCTTCCCACAGCGTCCAACGCGCGCGCATCGGACCGCTCGGAGGCGGCGAAGTGTCGCCTAGAAAGGCACTGTCACGCCACCGGCAACATATTGCACAATTACAGCAGCCATGCACAATGCACATCATGATAGATTTGTATGACACACAGAGTATTAAGCGTTTAGAGTTGTGTGGAGCCCGACACTGGCGTCTCCCTGCGATGACACTGGCGCTGATCGTACGGCAGCGACTAGCCGGCCAGCAGCATGCGACATCACGCAGCACTGCAGCAGTATAGGGCGGACCTACAGCCATTCGGCCCTATCAGCTCAGAGCAGTGCAATATCTGGCCAATTTAAACACGAACTAAGGCGAATATCAAGATAACTGAGTGGTACATAAACAGGGCCTGAGTAACGTAACATTGTCAGATCTTAGAGAGCCAGCTCGAGGAAGCCAGAAGGTGGCATTCAATGCTGCGAATCCGGAACGAACTGAGATACGCGACAGCAGCTAATCTCAACGAAAGGAAGATACACTGATTGTCAGCTAAAGTTAAACACAGCCCCAATGACATACCCTAAGCTTGTGTCACCAATGTGACAAAGTAAGCAGCAATAGCCAGAAGTGCACACCGTGTGCAAACGTGCCAAGATTATCGGCAACGGGCGACAAATATTACAGTAAATACATACTCGTCATTGTTATCCTAAGACCATGTCCTATCATCCTAAGACCATCCTAATCCATGATCGCTACCCCCAGCGATATGGAAGGGAGTCGTCCAGGATGTCTGTGCGTGTACAGACCTGAACGTTGTGTTTCGGCAGTCGACGGGAAGTCAATGGCACAGTCCATACTGTTCATATCGATCCTAAATACTCCAATACCAGCGCCATAGTGTTATGCTAAATCAATGACATATTCTTTCCCGATTTTTTCGTTCTTTTCTGAGCTCCATAATATGGAGCTCTCAACAACCACTGAAATACATTGGCTATCATTTCTGCATCGACAACTCCAGTCGCGACAACTGACCACCGAAACATGACAGGCAGCCCGGTACTATATCACAGTGAGCCTGCGCAGCTCTCAACATAGAATATCCGCAGCTCTCAACACAGAACCTCCGCAGCTCTCGCCATAGACCGGCCTCCGCAGCTCCCGGCATAGACCGGCCTCCGCAGCTACCGTCCTATAATCCCCTCAGCTGTCAGCAGACGGCAGCAGCAGGCGCACCTCTGGCTGGCCGCTCTGACCTAGGCGACACAGAGCCAACGTCTCCGTCACAGAGCCATCTGTCTCCGTCACGGAGCCATCTGTCTCCGTCACAGAGCCATCTGCCTCCGTCACGGAGCCATCTGCCTCCGTCACGGAGCCATCTGCCTCCGTCACGGATCCATCTTCCTCCGTCACGGAGCCGGTCGGCTGCTTCACCACCGACCGCGATGAACGGCAGTCCTCTGCCACGCCGCCTACCCTGTCACCTTACGGGAGCAGCTCCGGTCCCTCTGCCGCAGCCGCACCAGGCCCCTGGATACCACGAGCTGCAGTGACCTCCGATCCGGACAGACACCCGCCGCCGAGTCACCGTCCGCGGTACGCCGGACGGCGGGAGAGGAGGACAGCTCACTTGAGTTTGATCTTGTAGAGCTTCAGCTTGAAGCCGAGCATGTCGGAGAGGACCCCGCTGCAGGCGGACAGCACGATCACCTTGGTGGCGTTGTACAGGAACGGGTTGGCCGAGAAGCCCAGCACCGTGAACGGGCTCTCCAGCTCCTGTGGGGGGGGGGGCAGTGTCACGTACAGTGAACGGACTCTCCATCTCCAGCTCCTGTGGGAGGGGGCTCAGTGTCATATACAATGAACGGACTCTCCAGCTCGCCCAATATTGTTTGCATTTTAATTCATGGGACTCGAATTTTGAAATGTAGCGATAAGATGGTGCCCCTTCGCGCCGCCGTTCCACATCAGTTCGACCGATCGACGTATTTCAGAATGTCTCCCTGTACGTGTACAGTGAAGGCATCATCCGAACGTCTCCCGCCACAACGGGACCCACCTTGAGGAGATCGCTGGCCAGTTTGAGCACGTTGTTGGCCAGCACCAGTCGCTCCTTCTTATGCGGCTTCTGCTCGATCTGCAGGTAGAGGTTGATCTGCTCGGTCAGCACCACCGAGAGGTTGCGGTACTTGCGGTTGATGTAGGAGCCGAGGGACATCACCCGCACCAGGTATACGCCCAGAGAGATACACCTGGCGGACAAACGACAGGTCATAACATCTGTAGACAGAACGATACAATAATACAACTCTGAGGCAAACAACGATCAGCAACACTGCGACAGAAGCAGTGTTAAAACGTCGCTCAAAGCCGAGATCGAAGCTCAGCCCAAACGTATTGAGAATGGCACAAAGTCAAAAGTCAAAGCCAGAGTATCCGTGCTTGACGGACACTACGTACAAAAATACGCCATTGTATGACAATACAGTCGGTACAGGTGTCTAAAAGAATATTGCTTTGCACCCACAAGTTACATGTATTATCGGTTCAGCTCCAGCGTAGTGGCAGGGCTTACAACCCAGTCTCCTCCTTTGAAACCAAGCCTCACAATGCTATCCCCAAGTCACCAGAAAGCCCCAACTGAAGACATAAATCGTCGCCTCTAGCCGTGCTCACCAGACCACCAGCTGTATACGGTAGCAGTCGATATGCGGCGTGTCTGTGTTCTCCAGCAGCTCGACACACAGCAGCGTCACCAGCACCACCGTGGTGACGCACGCGGCCGACACGATCGAGTCTATGGAGCGCTGCGGACCGCGCTTCTGTGGACAGGCACACCGCGCAGGCAACAAAGTCAGCGATAGAACAACGCACATAGCCGGTACGGACGTGGGAACACACAGAGATGCAGGTGCGGGTGGTGAGAATGGAGTAGACAACGTTCATTAATGTGACGAGACTTTTCAGCAGGTCATGACACCATTTTAGTGTATGACTGATCAGATCGGGAAAAGCATGCGTTAAATCTAATTGTATGTGGAAAGTAAGCAGACTGGACAGCGCGTCGTCTTTCCCACCAACAATGAACCCACCGGCGGCTGCTGTGCCAGACCAGAGTCTGCCATGCTCTGAGCTTCGAGGCGACCAAGGTAAAGACAACAGTCCATAATATGTAATATGTATGTCAATATTGGCATCACGGCATATCTCGGCTGACGAGCCGCGGCACTGTAGATACACAGCGCTGATCAGGGCCGGGCCAGACATAATGACGAGTGAAATCTCTCTCAGGCCTCTACTCTCCTCATCACTCACCTTCAGACAGGAGCGCACCGACAGCCACGTCTTGATGTTGCGCACCTTCTTCAGACGAAAGTGGGGCAGCTCAAACTTCCTGCGGGACAGGGGGGACGGTCACTGTTCGCCGCCCCGGCTACCATATGCTGGGTGGCAGTGAACGCACAGCCCGCGACGATTCAACTTAAGCAGAAGTTGAGGAACTCTGTGATCAAAGAACATTTCCCGTCTCCGTTTCCCGGTCCGTTTCCCGAAACGTCACTGACCTGGCGCGGCGGGCAGACGTGAGGTAGCAGAAGTACTTGGCGTACAGCAGGCGCTGTTTGAAGGAGCGTTCCACCACACTGAGCAGGAAGAACAGCAGACTGGTGACAAGCAGTGTCACCAGTAGACAGCCGAGCGTCACC
>VOPJ01011053.1:0-11913 GCA_014673585.1 Semibalanus balanoides
TATTGGAAAGTATCAATCACTAACTCTTAAAAGTGTGTCCGCCAGGGCAAATTAACAAAAAAAAGTGGCAGAACGTGCCCTGGTCTCCCCTATTCCTCCAATCTTAGCAACATAAACATGCCGCATATTTCTGCGACCATTCGGCTACTGTAGCTACCATAAATATTCGCGGTCCGCAGTGCCACGACCACCCCCACAACGCCTCGGTCGGACCAGGCCTCCGGAAACCACAGCCGCACGTGAGCCGGTCACGTGACCGAGTAGGCCCCGCGGCAGACACGCCCGGTGACCCGAGGTCATGCGGGTAGGGTCGCGCCGAACAAAGTCAGTCTCCCGAAGCCACCGACCACGACAGCATGAACGCCTACGAGGTCCCCAGCGACGAGAAGGAGTCGCCGCCGGCCCCGCCGTTCGACTGCACTTGTCTGTGTGACGATTTTGGCCCGGCGCTTTGGGTGCCACAGAGATCTTTCTGGCGTCGTTCGTCGCACCCGATGGAGAGGGTGAGGGCCCAGACCAGTGGCTGCAAGGCTCTGCCACCGGATCGGCGACCGGCGAGTGGCCATATCACGGTAAGCTTTGGCGGCTCGTCCGCTTGAAGCAGACGTGAAAAACGATGAACAAGTGAATTTCAATTAATGAAAGCGGTTTACCGCCATAATTCTGTTTTTTTTTATGCTCTCATTGCTTTTCTTGGATTATCTTCTATGTACATTTCGCCATTCATCAAGGTTGTCTCTCGCAGGCTGATAAACGCTGCGGCCGGCATTTTGCTGGAGCACCGTCAGGCTCGGCTATGAGGACTGGGCACGACGCGGCGCTGTGTCGCTCAAGCTAGTTCACCACGCGGTCGCCAACCCGTCGCCGTTTCAGTGCCCCAGGAGGAGCACCAGATTCGCGGAACTTTGGTGTCGTTGCTGAGCCTAAACGTCTCCAACGACGCTCAAGCAGCCAGACAGCACCGCGTCGTCTCCTCTGCCCTGGGGAAAGCCAGGAGGGCCACCACGCGAGCCGAGCAGTGGATCCGCTGCTGAAGATGGAGTCGGCAAACCATGCGGCCGTCGCGGCCGGCAGCAGGAATGAGACCCTCCTTCTACACCAGCAACTGGACCAGCAACGGGCTGTCACCGTCAAGCTCCAGGGAGACCTGAACAACGCCTGCCAGCAGCAGAAAAAAAGACAGACGTTGCTCTGAAGGCACAGCTGGCCGAGCTGAAGGAGGCCGAAACGGCCGTGGCGAAGTTCGCGGCCGTCGTGAGCGCCGCCCGCGCCGAGGCAGTGTCGGAGACCACGGCCGTCGTGCGCGCCGCCCGCGCCGAGGCAGTGTCGGAGAGCGCGGCCGTCGTGAGCGCCGCCCGCGCCGAGGCAGTGTCGGAGAGCGCGGCCGTCGTGCGCGCCGAACACACTGCGGGCAGCACGTCCCTCCTGTGTGCCACCCGGCTGTCACCCACCGAGTGCCTGGTCGCCATCTACCAGGGACGCGCTAACGCTGCGATACGCCGCAAGGCTGCCTACGTGCCTGAGCTTGAATACAAATAGACGCACGCCGTCTCCAGTGATGTTTTATTGTTCAAACTGGCTCGTCTCCGATTATTTTCATGTGAAGTCCCCTTTCAGAAAACATATCTTGGCTGCCGCCCCAATATCCTTCACAGGGTCGTCTCAGCCACAGAACTCCTCCTCCACAGGGCTGCCTCCTCCATAAAAATGCCTTCTCCACAGGGCTGCCTCCTCCATAAAGATGCCTCCTCCACAGGGCTGCCTCCTCCATAAAGATTCCTTCTCTACAGGACTGACTCCTGCACAGGGCTGCCTCCTCCACAGGGCTGACTGTCGACGCACGAACATGACCTGCCGCTGCTGACATGGAGCCTGTCAAAGTCTAACCAAAGTCGGTCCTCACCACCACCGGCTGATCCATTGCGGCGGATGGTGTTTTCCGATGGGGTGGAGGGGTGGGGGGTAGGTGGAGAGAAACCCAGAGATCCCTTCGGCCAAAGAGACCCTTCCAAAACAATGGCGCAAAATGGTAAGAAGCCCTCGGATTTAGGCCACTTTATTCTGCAGGGCCCTCTAAATAGTCGCACAAACGTCGATTTGAAATACGTCGTAGAAAAAACGTCATTTTGAAGTATTGGGCCGACTGAGGGCCTCTCAGGCCGACTGAGGTTTTTATGTCGGTCTTAGAAGGTACTATTAGGCTGGTGGGGGCACCCCTGGGGACCAAGGTCATTTTTTTGCTTTGTCAAAAATTGAAAATCAAAATTACTTCTTGGAGGCCACTCTTATCAAATGTATGGGGTATCAACTCTATGTTCGTATATGTAACTCGGTAATGTACGTAAACTCCCGAATGGTTTGTCCGAACTTCTGGAGTGGAGGCCGCTGAACCTTACGCCTTTCTCTAATTGCGGCGTCGCCCTGGAATATTTTTCGTACATCGACGTAGCACACCTTCACGCGTAAGGATGTAGATTCCAAAATTGGAATAATCGTTACCTCAAATTGGAAAATTACGGGCCGTAAAGCTGAAATGTATTACGGTGGTAAAATTTAACGGAATACATTTATTGCTAAGTAAACAGGCCTAATGCATGCGCCCGATAGCATTCATTTCGCATGAAGTTCGCACACCGCGGTATTGTACTCCAGTTCTGGTGTTGTTCGACCGTTAATCCAATTTCCACGTAGTATGCATGCACGGTGACAGACTATTGAACTTCTCTCGAAGGCTAGTCTGATCGACTGCTGGAACCGCGGGCGGTCAGCATGCAAGCTTGTTTGCCGGAGCCGGGTGGGGCGCAGCGGGCATTAAAGCGGCATCGCAGACGTCACGCAGAGCCACTGGACGCAGACGGCCATCACGGCCACGGTCGGACACCGTCACGACGGCAGCTCAGTTATTTATACTGCAGAAGGACAGCCCTAAGCGATTACGGCGCTGACGGAGGCTGCCCGCCTGAGCTGGGTACCATCACCGGTCGAGACCGAGCACAGCGAACTCCTGCCTCGCGGCCGGCACTGACGAAGGCTGTCAGCTCTGTTTAGTAAAGGAATGTTGGCCCGCTCGAGCTGGTCACTGTTACGTGTTTGGCTAGCCACGTACCTCACACTTTGACAGTATTTTAACTCTACCAACTGGGGTGCCTCTGCAAGTGCGCACGTGCACACCCCTGCTATATATCTCAGGAACGGCTGAGCCGATTGTGTTCCCATTTGGTGTGTGGTTAGGGACCTCTCAGCCGCCACTTTTCCACAACTCAGGGATGGTGCCTCTGCAGTATGCACGTGCGCACGTGCGCATCTTTTTTGTATCTCAGAAATTACTTGCCCGATTGAGTTGAAATTCACCATACATTTTCTTTGCGCTCACTCGTTCATCACCAACTACGGCGCTTTACTGGTTTACTATAACGTAAAAGCTCCGCTTGCGACATAGACGCAGCTACGTCCGTCACTCGAGAATCGTCGCTCACCGGTGAGGAAGCATTTGCGCTCGCCGAGCTGATGTCGCAGGATAACGCCCTCGGGGATGGTCTCGTAGGAGGCGTAGTTGAGTAAGGTGAGCAGCAGCGTCATCAGCAGCGGCACCCCCCACGCATACAGCGAGTGTCGGATGAAGCGGTTCCTCAGTAAGCTCTGCGACGGCTGCTGGGTGCGCAGGTGCCTGAAAACCATGGTGGTCTGCTGCGGGGTGAGACACCCACAGTACAAAAAAAAACGCTTGGCGTCGCAGGCGAATGGCGATACACAGCCTCACAGGTGTTCTGCAGCCAGCTCGAAAGATAGCGATCAAAAACTGCTTAGAGCTTCCTGACGTTTGATAGCCAAGCAGCATCCCAATATAGCTAACCAGTCGCTCGGCATGCTCCGCAGGCATGTCTCGATATTTCAGCAGGAGCAGGGCCGCAGCCAGGATTTTGAGACGGGGGGAGGGGCACATCGAAGTGGGCCCCCTAGCATTGGCTGATGCCCCCCCAAAACACGTGAATTTGTTTAGTTTAACTTTTTTTACTCTGCATTGGTTCTGGCGTCCCTTTGTAATTCACATTGTTTTATAAAAGGGCTGTTTGCATTTTCTTCCTTATGCCACCGCGTTGCAAGACCCATTCAAGAATATAATCTGATTTTTTTGTCAAATAACTAATTTATTGAAGACGCTGCGCATGTCAGCACACGGCTCCGGCCGTCTGACCGCTGTCAGTGCCCTAGGGGCACGGCTGGTTCTTATTTGAGACCACTCTCACTGCATGCGATACTATGTATACTGTTGGGTTTTATAGGCATTGGGCTAAGGAAGTTTTGCAACCTGGGAGGAGCTCAATTAAGCCATACTAATAAAATAGAAGTTTTAATTATGAGGAAGCTCGCCACATTTCGTTGACTTTCTCAAGAAATGATAATGGATGGGACGACGTAATTTATTCTTTGGAGTATGGGAGGTAGAAGTATATTGACCTTATTATGCTGGATTTGTGGAATCATGCTAGTACCAGAACCAGGCGAATGACGAAAGACCATTTGTATTGCCAATTACCCGCGGCCAGGGATATATGGGCCCCTTGACACATACATCCTGCCCCCTATGAACACAGGTCCTCCTACATTTTTTAGCTTCGCTAACACGATTTTAACTTCTTATTCTGGGTATAGTCATCACAAGCTGATAACCATTACGAGCCCAAGGATTAAAGTCGTACAAATTGTTTTGATTTTCTGCAACGACATGTTTATCTGGAGTCACTAACTGTCCTTATTTTTTGGCAAGAATTTGGAGACATTTTTTTACCCCTTTTTTGAGTGGCAACATTTGTGACCAACGGGCCAATAAACACCATGAAATGGATTATTTGGCAATGTTCTTCGCTTTCGCTCCTTGCCCCGCTCAAACTATGAACATAAACTGCAAATGCCTGTGGGTATAGTTTAAAACATGTATTGTGCAGCATCAACACACAAAATAACCGACACTGAACCAAAGGTACGTGACCTGCTCTGACGTCATCGACTATGTCACGTCTACCTGACATTTCTGTGGTTGGTCAAACCAACAGCTATACGTGGGAAACAAAGCCAGCTGTTGCCACTTTTCATCGTCCATGGGCTCATGGAGTGTGGTACATCTTCATGCACTTAGGGTGCATTGGAACGGCGCACTTCTCGCAGGACATGTTGGTTCGGCTGTTGCACACCTTGCAGCGATGGAACCTGGTTTCGAGCTCCGCTGGCCAGTGATTTTGACCGTCGTAGCGGAGGTCTTCTGGAGTTTGATGACGACCAGCGAAGCTTGCTGGAGGACGCGACACCGTGTTCTTCTTGATCAGGACGTAGGTCAGCTCTCGAAGGAACGGAAGCTGCTGACCCTTGGCATGCCGCTGAGACAGAAGCCAGGCGTTTGTCCTTGCAGCGTCCACTCCCCACTGAAAGAGCGGCCACCACCACTTCTTACTGCGTATGGTGCTGCGGTAGACAGCCACGCACTGATCAAACAGATCCACGCCGCCCATGTGGCTGTTGTAGGCATGCAGAGGACCAGGCATCTCCACACTGATCCGGCCACCTTGCTTCTTCACATACCGGCTGGCAGTGACGAGTGGCTCCAGTGGCTCGCAGTTCGTTGCCACTGTCACGACTCGATTGTCATTCCACCGTACCACCAGATTGTCACCATCAGCCAGCCACTCCATTGCCCTACGCTGCTTCTTCTCCAGCACCTTCTTGTCTGAGAATGGGGCGCCCCCAAGCCTGTTCTCGCGAAGGGTCCCACATCCACCAAGACCCATGTCCGACAGCGCGTCCAGCAGCTCGAAGGATGTGAACAGGTTGTCAAAAAATATAGCATGACCTTGGGGGACGGAGCACTTGTTCAACAAGCCCACGACCACGTCAGCTCCTTTCCCAAGGCCCGTGTCAGCCAGCTGGGTGTCAGCCCCACAGTACGGCTCTGCATGATAGAGATACCCGGTTGAGGCTGCCAGGCACCACAGCTTGTACCCATATCTTACGGGTTTGCCCCTGATGAACTGTTTTGTGCTGTGTCGTCCATAGTATGGGACCATCGTCTCGTCCACGCTTAGGTTTTTGGTGAGAGCTGCCGTCTTAAACCCGGCGTTCAAGTGCTCAAAGTACGGGCGGACCTTGTAGTATCTGTCCGAGCTGATCTTGGTGTTGTCCGCCAGGTGCAGATTCTGGAGAAGCTCAAGAAACCTGTTCCTGGGCATCAGCTCCTGTGCCCACACAGAGGACACGTCGTCCTTTGCAGACCACAGATGTCTCTTGTTATGAGTCGTTCTATAGCCTGTCATCATCATCACCCCGATGACACCCAACAACTCCTCCATCGTCATGTTCAGCCGTCTTCCGTGCTGCGTTGCGTACAAGTTGCTCTGCTCCAGAATATTTTCCAACAACTCTCTGGTGAAAACTTTCTGAAAGAACTCATATGGAGATGTGTCACCCACTAGGGAAGCGTCGTCAGGTTCGCCAGCAGAGAGTTCAACCCGAAACGTCGGTTTACGGTGTCTCCAGTTTCTAACTTTCTTCCTTTTAGGTCCTTTAACAGATGCGTTTCGCTCCGGCTTACGCGATACGGAGGCAGCGTCACCTGATCCTTCTCCCTGAGTCTCTTCGACAGACGCTGGTGGCTGCCCCCTTGCCAGTTCGGCTGACGTTCCCAAGATTCGGCGCGGGAGGTGCGTGATATTGCCAATGGTTTCGCCGTCTGACTTGTCGGAGTCTTGGTCCGAAACGGCAACACCTGCAGCAAAAGAACCAATGACTCAGTGTTTCGAAGCACTTTTATAACTTTGCATGCATGTGCTGGGAATACGACGGGCCTCCAGCCCTGTTTTACCAAATCGTTTTTTTGTCATTCGCAAGTTGGCCGATGTCTCTACAGTAGAGCCCACCATGGAATTAAAATACTACATGGGAATGGGAGCGGGATGGAAATAGGTGGGAATAGGACATTTTTTATATTGGAATGGGTTTAGGGCACACATGATTAAAAACACAAAATGCTGAAATATACTGAAAACCGTGGGAATGGAAGCCCATCATTATGAATGCGGATTGTAACGGGACTGGGTCGCTGAATGAGTTAAAACAGGAATGGAGCTGAAACATGTGTTTTTTTTGATAGCTTTACTATAAACAGATTAATACATTAAATTTATTTGTAACTTTTAAAGTACTGATTTTTTAAGTTGTTGCGCGGTAGAGTCTTCACGAAAAATTGTTCCGCACCCATTCCCGTTCTCAGCCAGACCTGTTTGTTGAGTGCTGTTTTTGTATGCAACTATGGATATGGTCATAGGCGTAGGAGCCGGGGGGACAGGGGGGCAACTGCCCCAAACATTTTCGGATTTTAACATTAAGCGTATGGAGGTTGCATGGAAAGAATCGACATAAAAAATGCATTTTGCCCCCCCAACTTCAAATGAGTTCCTACGCCACTGGATATGGTATGTTCCATACCCGTTCCAATCCATGAATTCCCCACCCCAAAAAAAAAAAAAAAATAAATAAATAAAAATAAATCCATTCATTCCCGCCCCATTTCCATACGGGATTCCAATTCCATGAAGGGCTCTAGTTGTGCAACCAGCGACTATGCTCGCTGGTTCAGCGTTTTAGTGCCCTGGGTTAACAGCCGGTGTACGATGTCGCCCCCTGATACCCTTTTATCATACAATATTAGAGCCCACTCACCATTTTCGATTGGGGGCATGAGCGCCACATCAAATATGGTCCATTTCATTCCATTCATTCCATCTTCAAGCCAACTGTCATCCTCCAGAAGGTCCAATTACTTCATTTGCCGTCAGCCTGAAATGTGAAAAAGGCAAACTCATGTTGGGTTTTCCGCCCGTTGGTCACAATTTGTTGCCACGCATAATTCAGCCGTGTGCAAGACAAAAACGATAAACAGATAAAGTCAAACCAGGTGACTTGCAAATGCTAGCACAACTAGTCTAATCTTCCCCACAATCTGCTAGAGTAAATATTTATTTTCATGATAAAATATTAGCTTTACTTACGCCTTTTTTCGGACGCAGACCGTTCCCACCTCCCACTTACGCCGACATCTTAGCCGTTTTCACGATTATTTATTTGTGCACGAAATGTTTTACAAATTTAAAATGTTTTTAAATTATTTTAGTAGTAGCTGTTTTTACGATAAACTAATTTGCGAGAAATGTTTTTACCCTCGCCATACGGTCCCGTAGGACGAGAGTTAAAACATATTTTTACAAATTAGTCCATCGTAAAAGCTGCTATTGCTTAAACATTTTAAAATGTTTTCAATTATTTTGTGCACAATAATCCATCGTAAAAACGGCTCTTGTTGACAATACCGGAATAGCGCTGCGGGCAACGCTACCACGTGCAAAACAATAATGCGTTCTTCCAGTTAGAAGATTCAGAAACGCTGGTGAAGTGGATCAACATAAAATAAGAACCGCATTTGATTGTCAAAAATCGACGACTTTTTGGTCACAAATGTGACCAACGGGCTCTAATGGGGTAAGGGCCCGTAGGAAGGTCCGAAAAATCATCCTGCTGTAAAGACGTCGGGGTTCATGGCATAACCCCGAGACCCGAAAGCCGCTGTAGATGTTGGATGCCGACAGGGCAGATGGCCAGGCAGATGTGACGATCTCCGGGATGTCGTAGATGCTCATGCTTTGACCAGGGTGGTTCAGCATCCAGGCATCCATCTGTGTGGCAACACCCTTCTTGAGACTTCCAAACACAGTGCGGTCCAGGGGCTGCAGTCGATGAGAGCAATGGGGTGAAAAGGAAACCATGATCACTAGGGCGTTTCAAAAATAAAATTTTGAAATTGTAATGGGATCATCTATCGTTTGGTGAGGCTCGACAAGAAATGTCTAATTACAAAATTTCAATCAAATCAAAGAATATTTAGGGGTCCCGCAAGTCGGTCAAAGTTACGCCTATGTAACATAATAGTATCTCTTTCGAATTTCGTGGTCGACGATTCATAATATTATTTTGAAGCAGTTAAACTATGTGTTTTTTGGAACATCTGAACCTCAGATCACAGAATGTAGTGGAACAGCATTTTTTTTCAAATAGGCATGAAAATTCAACTGAATATAGAAAATCCTTTATTCGAGCATTCACTAGAACCTGTCTGCAAGCATCACTTCGACATAAATTTGAAGCTACATTTTTATTTTCTCTGATTGCTGGTTATCTGTGCATATCAACAAACTAAATACGCGACAAACGTGCACCAATAAATGGGGTGAGAGTAACGATACGATCAGTTGGGGTTAAGGGTGACCGGGGTGGACCACGATGATTTTGAGCATCATTTTTAAACACTGAATCAGGCGTTTTAGAAACGTTTTTGATTCCCTTACATCTATTTGCACGCATAGAAGAAGAATATGAGTACGCAACGATGGGAAATAAATAGGTAGGGAGCATGGGAGGCACGTAGCCCAGCGTTCTTAGCACAATTGTACAATGTCAGATTTACGTTCAGACCGGTTTCACGCTGAGATTCTAGGGATTGAGGCCGCGATGCGCTCGATGAACTGCAAGCAAATACCGCATTTCATATTCGTTCTTATCGTATTGAAGTTCAAATCACCTTGGACGCGGCTCCTGCTCCATCGTTTACAACTTTCAGCTTCTGAAGAGCCTGCTGTTGGTAAGGTGTCCATCGTTCACAACCACTGGTTGACACGGGTACGGTGAGGAGACATCGGATGTCTGCAGTGCCTCTAGCGCTCGAAAGGGACCCGCTGGAGATCCAGATGATTCAACTTGGACTCTTCGATATCAGAGGGACCTCCACTTCTTTCCGCACGCCCAGCTCTGGCCTCTACTTCTTCAGGCTGCCATGACTCACGTCTTCTGGTTGAGACTTTGAGGGACACTTCTCGCTGAAGAGCGACAGCTCGGCGAGATCCGACTATAGATACACCGGTGTCGTGGAATGTCTTGAACAGCGTCTGAGATGGCAATGGTTGATATGCGCAATCAGAAAGCTGAGGTTACGGAAGTGAAGGCAAGTCGTTGACCTGCGGAGGTCGTCAGCTTGGGGGCCTGCGAACCACGCTCTGAGCGGTCACAAGGCGCACACAACAGGACGAGTTTTCGCAAGTTCCCTTTCTCTCGCAACGCGAGAGCTGGAGCTGGTGCTTGCGAGGACAATCTTGACCACGTACAGGCTTTCGCCATCATCACCTGCATGGCAAGAGACGCGCCTGGTCGCCGGCAACGTAATCGGGGACTTTGCCGGTGGTCACCGCCAGCACCAACTGAGCGAACTCCCGGTAGTCATCCCGCGCTCCTCCCGCCGCCTTCACCACATCCAGCGTCGAGGTGCGGCACTTGTCCAGCTGGTCGAGGCGTGGATCTTGGAACACCTCCGCTTCCATAGGTGCCATGTGCCACCACTTCTCTCGGAACCGCTTGAAGAGCGCGATCTCTGGTCCTGACGACGTTCCCATAGTGGCTTTGAAAATGGCGGCCAGCACAAGCTCCAAGATGTGGTGACGACACGCTAGGTAAAGCAGAGGTCGATCGAACTTTTACTCCAGCGAAATTCAGCACCCTGTGTGGACTCCAGTGTTCGACGCGGTTGTGTCAAAGGAGAACGCAACAACTCGTTTCTCTAATCTCCACTACACGAGTGCTTCTGCCGTCGTGTTCGCCATGGCCGCGCCGGTGTCGGCGCGGAGCGAGGGCACTGCAAATAACTTCTCGTCTGAAGATGTGGGTTGAAACGACGAGCGTCAGACGGTCCGACTCGTCCCCCGATCACCGTCGATGTTCGGTATGAATTTGCCGTCCCATTGCAGACACAAGGACCAGCGTCCCAACTCCACCCCTTCACAAACTCCGCTTTGCACTTGAGCTGCAATGTTCGACCGAGCCACTTTTCGTGAGCGATAAATTGTGGAGAGTGAGATGAAATGACAGTCGTGTTCAGGCAAGGGCACCCAACACTGGCGGAATTCCAGAAAGTAGTGATTTGCACAGTTTGGGGGGGCAATCCCAAAAATATATCGGCCATAATCTCTGAAAACTATCGGATTTCGCTTGCTTATGCATCATAACTGATTTAAACAAACTTATCTACTAGTAAAAGTTGCATTAGTTTTAACGACAAACTCAGGAAATGTGTGATAATGTCCGGAGCCGATTTGGTGGTTTGAGGGGGGGCCATGGCCCCTTTGCCCCCCCCTGGATCCGCCCTTGGGCCACCATGATGTGCGATGCCTCCGGCGGTGAGAGATCTTACTCCTGTCGAGCGCTGCAGCGATGCTGGGTGTGATCTTGAGTCGTTTGGGAGGCGACAACATGCAAGATGTACTCAGCAGTTCCAGAGACGCCTCCTTCGATGATTCTGCAGAAGTGTCACTCGCTTTGGTCTTGCAGTTACTCCTATGGTTAATATCTACATCATTATCGTTCCGTAATTCGTGGATGATTTGTTTTGTTTATATAATAATAAATAAACCTCAATCCGTTTCGTTGTTTGGTGATCTGAGGTAGTTAATGTTAAAAATATGATAATTTGTAGAGTAAAGTAAGTTTTTTAAAAGGTAGACGCAGGTATTCCAAAAAAGTGTTGGCTGGTATAATATAATAAACTTTGACGAACTCGCGGGACCCCTAAATATTCTTCGATTTGTGTAAAATTTTATATTTGAAGCCTTCTCATCATACGTCACTAAATGATAGATGATCCCGTGGCAAATGTTGTATTTGAAAATTTGCATATGTAAAATGAAACGCCCTAATGATCACCCCATTGTCCTTCGCATGCTTGATGACGTCGACGTCAAGATGAGAATCATGGTTGTCTAGCGTGACGATTACGGGTCTCTCTCGCGACGGTTTCACGTGCCTGATGAAGTGCTGCATGAACTC
>VOPJ01011054.1:0-11913 GCA_014673585.1 Semibalanus balanoides
GTCAGCAAAGTTGGATATCTGGTCGCCGACGCCATCGGCAGGACGGCGTTTTTTTACCCCTGAGTCCGTTCATACTCACAATCTCTTGTTCACCACGTTCCCGCACACATACCTGTCCACGCAGACTCACGCACTTAGTCTAGCTGCAGCGGCGGTGACAAGTGTTACACGACAGTGGTGGTTGGTGCACGGGTGGCCATTTGCGGCAGTAGTGATAGCGGTAGATTGCGCGCGGATAGCCATCTGTGGCACCGACAGCGGCAGTAGCGGCAGTTGTTTGTACAGCGGTTTGAACATCAATTCCCCACACTTTCTCAATAATCTGACTTCAGGTCGTCTCAGGTCAGGTCACCAGGTCACGTCAAGCGACCTTGTCTTCCAAAATGTTTGTGATCGTGCCAAAGCCACAGTTTTTGTGTGAAAGATTTGAAACTTGCAGGATGTCATAATATCATAAGTACCTACAGTTGTTGAATCTCTGATGTTTTGTATCGGTGACCTAAAGTCAGGTCAGTTTTCTGACCTCCCCATTTTCAGTGAACGGGATAATAAACAAATGCTTCCTATTCAGAAAATATGAATTAGATCAGGCTAATTCTTTCAGAATCATGTTATTTTTGCGTATTCTGGATGACCAGGGTACAATTGTTGCTTGGTGATCTCTACAAGGTCATCTGAGGTCATCTGAGATCATCAGCAATGATTTGCTAATAACTATTGATAGAAAAGAGATTGACGAGCCGATGACACCACTGTGTTCGTCTCGTCTGGTCGTGTCGCCCAATAAACAACGTAATCTACCTGGGTCACCAAATGACCTTGACCTGAGGTGAAGTTTTGAAATTGACCCTTTCAGGTCACAAAGTATATTTGTGCAAGAGCCTCGACGATAAAAACGCGATGGTGTTAAAATAATTGCAGTATCATTAAATGATAAAAGTGATTTAGGAAAACAAATTCTACCAAAAACTGTATTTTTGACCATCGATGATCTCTGAAGCCTGAACTATTGATCTGAGCTCAATTTTGAGGACACCGAGTGTGATTGCATTTTTGATGAGTACGATTGCACTTTCGATTTTTTTTGTTTGTTCCTAGCTATCATAGTTCATGAGATATACGGGATTGTTCGAAGGGAAGTCCAAAAACTGTGTAATTTGACATTTGATTACCTCTGGTGACCTCAATATTGATCTTAGCTAAAATGGTCTATGTAACTTGAATTTACATGTTAAGAAATTTCAAACGTTTTTTTTCTGCGTCTTTCTATCCCTTTTCGTTTTCGAGTTAGAGGGGGGTCATTTTGACCCCCACCATGGCAAAGTTGTCTCGGAGGCCCACCAGGGCGCGGGTTAACGAACATTACTGTCATTGCGCCCCTGGTTTGATGGAAGGCGCCCCTAAATTAGCCTGCGGCTCCCCTTCCTAAAATAATCCTGGATCCGCCTTTGCTTCGTGTGGTCTCTCGACTCTCCAAGAGCCCATGATACTGCGCTTCGCGCAGTCTCGTCGGCCTTTTTCGGCGCGCGCAGCGCGCCGAAAGGGGACCGCCGGGCATCCAGCACGGTTCGTTGGAAGGGTTCGGAGGTGTCAAAATACGGGAGATATACCATTCGAAAGCTGAGCTCACGTAGAATCTACCGAATTTTGCATGACCTGATCCTCACCTGCCAGCCGGTCGGCGGCGGCCGCACCGTGGCCTCTGACGTCACACTGTGTACAGTCTCGAAGCTGACCGAGTGAGGCCGGCGCCCAGTCCAGGCCAGAGGCTACGTTTGGCAAATATGGCTCATACAATGGTTCAAAACTACCATTTGTATCGGTTGGAGGAAGCTGGCAATTGGTGACGATCTCTTTGCATAGCTAGGCTAGTGGACAGAGCTAGGGTTTTCAACATGCAATTGTCTGTCCTGTCACTGGCCGAGAGCCCGCTCCGTAAACCGAGTCGGCGATGCGCAGTGCTCAGCTCGCGTGTCGCGAGGGGCGATTCTGCGCGTGAGGCGCAAGCGGGAGTGAGCCTTGGTGACGATAACGATAGCGCTTGGCTTTGATGCAGCCGTGCACGGTGCAACCAACCAAACCATCTAACGGCTTTGTATTCTATGATACCTTGACGTCCAGAGCATGACGAATGGGTAGACATATCATTGATCTGCATTTTTGTCACAACATAAGCGATATGACCTGGCCAAATGAAAGAAGAGCGATTTCGGACAAAATGTCGATTTACAAAAAAGGCGCTCGATTGATTCTTGATTTTTTTTTGCATCGGTAGATTTCACGTGAGTTCAGCTTTCGAATGGTGTATCTTCCAAAGTTTGACACCTCCGAACCCTTCCAACGAACCGTGCTAGGGGGAGGGGGCAGCCCCCCTGCCGCCCCCTTGGCTACGTGTCAGAGTGTGCCCCTTCATAAGATGATGCCGTCGCCCGCCCCCATGCTGCAATGACATGCACAGCGTAGACGATGAATTGCGCAGACGGGAATATTTATGGATGAAGAAAGTGGACACAAATTTCCAAACGAAAAATTGTGATGACGAAGAATTTTGCAGACGAATATATGTGGACAAAGAATTGCTATAGACGAATAATTTTGTTGACGAATATGTGTGGACGAAGAAATATGCAGACGAAGAATTGCGGAGACTAAGAATTTCGTTGACGAAGTATTGCGCAGACGAATATTTTTGGACGAAGAAATGCGAGATGAAGATTAGCGCTGACGAAGATTTGCTAGACGAATATTTGCGCAGCCGAAGTTATGCGGATTCGAAGAAATGCGGGACGAAAATTTGCGGAAACGGAGAAATGCGACACGAAGAAATGCACCACGAAATTATGCGCGGACAAAATCAGCGGACGAAAATCAGAGGACGAAGAAATGCGCGACGTAGAACTGCGGGTCGAAAATTCGTCACGGAATCAAAATTATGACGAATGCTACCACACATTATGAGTTTTGCAGATTAACACGCGCCCTGGAGGGCCTCTGAGAATAACACGTCCTGGAGGGGGGTGCAGATTTCGCCCCCCTATGATATCAAAAACCACGCAACCTAGCGACAAGCGGAAAACGCAGTTTAATAGACCGCGACAAGGTCAAACGAAAGTATTTCAGTTATTTTTTAGGTCAGGTCAATATCAAGGTCACTAGAGGTCATCAAAGGTAATATTTTCCAGATTTGGGTATTTGCTCCAGATACCCTCAATTATCTCGAAAACTATGATAGCTAAGAGAAAACGCATTGCCTCAATAGAAATCTCTTGAAATTTGTAATCGACTAGTTGTCCTCAAAATTGAGCTCAGGTGAGCATTTTAGGCTCCAGAGGTCATTGAAGGTCAAAAAGGATATATTTTTGCAGATAAGTGTTTTGCTAATAACTTGTTAATTAGCGACAATAAAGCAATTATTTTTGACGTCATCATGTTTGTCTCGTGAAGGCGCTTTGAATGATATTTATTTCTACAGGTGAGGTTAAATTATAAATTTGACCTCAGGTCAAGGTCAAGTGGTGACCAAAGTAGGTCAAACTGCATATTGAAAGAAGTGTATCGACGAGACAAACACATTGGTACTATTTTCACGTCTCTATTCTCATTATGTCGAGAGTTATTGACAAATCAGTATTGGTGAACACAAAATTGACCTGACCTTAGGTCACGGATTTCAGAAATCCGAGATAGCCAATTGGTAGGTATTCATGAACTTATTACATCCGAAAAGTATTGAATTGATCGTTTGAAAACTGTGTCTACAAACGACCAAACACGTTTTGTAGGTGAGGTCATGACGTGACCTCGTCTGGTGACCTGACCTGAGATGACCCGAGACCAATAATTAATCATAATGTGGGTAGTTCATTTTCGAACAGGTATGCAAAAAACGGTGGCACGAACCGCCGCCGTTTTTCGCTATCATCGAAAAACAGGAGGGTGGGCGGATTTAGCCTCCCCCCCTCCAGGGAGCGTGTTAAGATGAGTAAGCCCTTCGTAGGCAGCGAATGACGTGACGTCATGGGCACAATGCGACCCTGGACACTAAACAAATAGCTGTTCCAGATTCAGACTTGTCATTGGTGGGATATGATCACGTGACCATAACGTCATAGGACAGATCTGACACTATTTGCGAAAGACGGTATGCAGAAAGAGACAGAAGAGACAGAAAATGTCGGGCGCGTGTTTAGGAATCGCAACCAAGTTAAGATGCCGAAACACGCAACACGCCTGCCGGGCACAGGATTTGAGGCCACTAAGGAACTGCAAAACTTATTGGATGAGACGTTTCTATAAGGATATAGAAGTTTGCAAGCCACAAATGTGAGACCGACATCCAAAAAATAGCGATAATTCTGAATATGGCATAAGCTTGTGCGTAAGACGTCTGTGTTAGCCACCTTATGGGCCCTGACACATTACGACCTTTTGCTTTATTTATAAGAAAGAAGAAGAAAGTGTAGCACAGCGCTACAACGCGTTGCCGCTTGACCTGCGCAAGGCGTCTTTAGCATCTTTTAAACGTGAAGTTGGCGCCCGCTTCCATGGCAACTGATGTGCTGTGCAGGGGCTCCGCCACGTGTTTGATATTGGGGGGGGGGGGGGGGGGATCGGCGATTGCGATTTTGCTAGTGCCATTTTAAGCGGAATTTTGCCAAAAAATATCAATGCAATCTACTTTTTTGGCTATGATGGGGTGATTTTCCTCTCTTTTCTATAGCATTTGGGTGAAAATTAGCCATAAATTACAAAAGGGAAAGGAAATAGCAGACGTCTGGCACCAAGTCAGAAAAGAGCTTTGAATTGCTTGAAAATCTATCGATTTTTACCATAGTGCCGAGACATCTCCTTTGACGTTAGCACGTGATGGGTGTGGTATAGTAACATTACAGCTCAATGTTATTTGATTCTCGGGAAAAATTTTTGCTCCCGGGCCGAAGTGTTTTCTCAAATATCGTTGAAATAGTAAATAAAGAGCGAAAAATCCTGCTCAAGAGCTGCATATTCGGTTGGTGGGCGCGCGATTATCATATGCGCCACATCTTGGGCCTGTGTGAATATAATTATCTTGGGGATACCGATGTTCGGTCCGAGCGTGAATTTTTTGTCCTCGACGCTTCGGTCCTCGGCGGAATATTCAGTTCGGACTTCGGCTCGGTCAACAAAAATATTTTCACGGCTCAGTGTGGGTGGAATTATATAGTTACCATTGACGCAGATAGATTTATAGTTGATGGCATACCTAACTTTCGATAATTTTGATGTTGGGGTGTTTTGCAGATATTGAAGTTGTAATGGCGTTCATGTCATGCTATTTTTGGTGGAAAAACTATAATGGTTTGAATCTTAGCAATATGGAGACTCAGAAAGCAATAGCCAAACACAAAAACACACCATAAAATGAAAGGATTTAACATTCGACTAGCTAAAAATGGCTTCTTGAAGTTAAACTTTTTTTCGTTTTGACACATGCGCAAATACAAATAATGTGAATAGTTCTCCTGTTTGTTATGTCTCACTAAAACCGAATCTTTATTAACGATATTCCAAAAACATAATATACTGAGAACGAACCTAGTATGGAAGTATACCCAACAACAAATTTCGAAACATATTTTATATTTGACTGACTTATGGCTCCAGGGACGAAGGAACCGTGGGGGCAGTGGGGGCAACTCGCCCCCTGAACTTTGCACCTGTGGGGGGCGACGCCCCCCAACTTTGGAGCTAGGTGTCGGCCCTCCCCCGTCTTGTATTCTGAATCTTTTAACTCTGAATTAGATCAACGGTATTGTCTACACAAAAATGTGTTTTGTAGAACTAAGTTGAAGTTTCAATCAAAAATTCAAGTAAATAAAATTAAACTTCATTGAGTTCGGAACTGGTTTTGCATCTTTCCATCAAACAGTGACACCGCACATAACCTAATTGACCATCGTAGCATGGAAACACTGCTGAATACAGCGCACACCTAGTAGTAGTATAGGATATATTTCTTCGTCGTAACGTTGATAGAGCTATTTCTCGGTCACAATCACGGTAGATAAAATACTCATGGTCGCAATGTTGTAATGCTTTTTCGGGGTAAATGCTACTATTCATGAAATATGACTAGGCGGCAGGCGCTACAGAGTAAATAATATTCAGTGTTTTTGGCATGGCGGTAGGTTACGGTGTTTCATTGTTGTTTAAACATAACGCGTCATTATAGTCTTGTAGATGTATGATGTCGACTCGTCTCCCTTGACGTTCAGCAGAGGGAGAATCGGCCAGGGATCTAAAAAAAGAAAAGTAGCCACAACGAAATTCCGGATCAAGGCGGTCGCCGGCATTGACGCATCCAGAACGGGTGGCGATATATCGGAGATAGATTCCGATATATCGGGTGAACTGGTGGCGATATATGGCGATAATCCTGTTGGCGATATAACAGATAGCGACCACAGCGAAATATCGCTTTTTTGGCTACAATTTTTGCTACATCAGGTCCGTCAAAAAGTTCGCCCCCCAACTTGAAAGCACTTCCCACGCCCATGTATGGCTCCCAAGTATAAGTAACTTATGGCAATTTGTATTACTTTTGTTTTATTGACCAGAATATAAGACAAATAAATGGCCACGTCATATTTCGAAACAAAATTTGCCTATAAGCATGCATTGTTTTTACCTATAATTAATAAAATTTTACAAATTTGATCTTATACGACCTGACCTCGACCTTTTAAATGGTATAGGTTGTAAAATGGCTCCTCCTACCGAATTAGTATGTTAAGCACTGTACAAACAACCCATAACACATGTGTTGCATGACTTCCGTAGACCTCTGCCAGCAGTGACTTTTGTGACCTGATCTCAACTTGACATTAAGTATAATTGCAGCTTTTTGCTTAATGCACGAAGATGCATTATACCTTTGAGAGCACTTTGTGCGATCAAAATCTCAATTTAAGGCTTTGGGATGGACAATATTACCCAAAAACTAAAAATGCGCTATCTCAATTTTGAACATTTGAACCTGACAGTGAACCTGACATGTGACCTTATTTCGAAACAAAAAATATAAATACAAGGGGAGTGTCCATTGAGAGTTTTCTATTGCCACCGTTGTGCGCGTCCTCCGCTGCGGTTATTGGTTCGGAAAGATAACGAGGGGCAGGCCATCTGCCCCCCCCCCCAGGCGCCTTCGCTGGAGAGACCCAAGCGGGGCGCATGTTAGGTATTTGCAAGATTCCAAGGTTTTCCCGTGGGCCATTTCTATCATTTAAAGTGCCGCGATGTGGCTAAAATATATAATGTGTATACCAGTCAGAGGCGGCCAAAGACGGCTGATGAATTATTGACCAAGGGGAAGTCAAAGTTCGTGACCTGGGGGATGGGTAGCCGTTTTTTAAACGAGGAAGTAAAATCTTTATGCATGCGATAGCAGTGTTCATATTGCTTTGAGTCTCGTGCGGAGTTCAAAAATAGTAGTGAACTAATAAAATGGGCAAGGATTTTGCGAAGGGAGGGGCTCGAGAAATCTGTCGCATAATCTGTCCTTTAAACTTAACCACAAATGGTATTTAGAAAATAGATACCAATACAACCATGGGTGTAAAAACGTTTTCGAAGTTGGTATGGACTTGGCAGCGGACCAAACCCACTGGCGGATCTACGGATGGGCAAAATAGGCATTTCCCCCCCCAAGAAAAAACTTCCGAAATCGGCAAAAAATGACACCTTTTATGATATAGAAGGAAATCTAAGCAACTTTTGCAAAGGAAAGTTTTGCTTCAAATCAGCTACAATGCATGAGCAAAGCCGAAATCCGATAAGTTTCCGAATAGTGGTGAGACTTTTTTGAATTTTGCTCACCCCAGACTCCCCATTCTGGACCGCAGCTTTTGCCCATACCGAAAAGACCCCATGGTGACAGTCGAGATGATGCATATCTACATCCAACGGCGTTTAAATACGGTATAGGAATATAGGATTATTCATCATCGAGATCGATATAATTTATACAACAGGCAACCACCACACCACGGTCACAATCGTGATCGTCTGTGAGTCACAATGTACACAGTGTATGTCTCAAATCAAGAATCTTTTAAAATGTGCAAATCCGTGGTGCTACCAAATATCGCTACTATATAGAAAATGTTTGCGTTAAATGATGTTTTTTTACTGCTTTGTTAAAAAAAAAATTGTCCAAGACTGTATTTTAAAGTTCATCTGGTGTTTCGACAAATTAAAATAAATTTAAGCAAAGTTGTACATGCTAGAAGATAATAACATTACTTTCTGGCAAAATACGGTGCATGAATATTGGGGGGGATTATCCCCCCACCCTCAAGATTGGGGGGGGACGCGTCCCCCCCGTCCCCCCTGTGGCGGAGCCCCTGGTGCTGTGCTGCGTGTGTGTGATTGGTTGCGTTTTTTTTTTCTTTTTTGCTCTGTTCGTATGTGAATGAGTGTCGTTATTAACATGTATCATCCTGTTAACCCTGACACGACGCTCAGAATAGCCGGTTTTATGTATCGGAGAGTGTTTTTACGGTTGATACATGGTGATGGGAGTAGGGCAGTGGCTCACCCAGAGAAAACAATATTTTGTCGTTCTTTCAGCCGCTCGCTCTGATTGGTCAATGCCGTTGAACGCTCGTTCTGATGCATTTGACAGTGGTTTTTGTTTTACCCCTCAGGTGGCGTTAATGGACAAGTGGGATAACAGGGTGTTCTGCGGAGGCACCATCATCAACGAGCGCTTTATTCTGACAGCGGCACATTGCTTTTATAATCAAGACGAACGAGTGTAAGGTTATGTGCTTTCTGCTCATCTTTGAGAGCTGCAGTTACAAGATAGCATAACCATAGCACCTAAAGTATCTTTACTTAAAGGGAGTGTGCCTACTCTTTTGAAATGTCAAATATATTTTTATTACGGTAAGGAGCTATTGGTTTGATCATTGGTTACGATAAACCACTTTACGTTCTGGAGCCTTTAGTTGAATTTTACTTATCTTTCTGTATTTGCATTTGTTTGTTTCAAATTTAATAAACCGATCGTCACTATAAACAGAGTAAACGAAGATGTTTACCTATAATGGCGCACCAAAGACGATAAACAACCTATACGAGCAATGCATGAGTTTGTTTATAAGTTTATCGAATGCTCTGTTCGCAGCCTGCTTATCAGTGCTCGACAGTTGTTTTCTATTGCCAGAGCTAACAATATATGCTAGCGTTATAATTTAAGAGCAATGCTTCTAGTAGCGAAAGCTCTCTGGCGTATATTGATAATTAAGTTCCGTCGGAATGTGATTGGCGACTTTGTAATATCTCAGCAACTAAAGTGAATCTGGGAAATGAAGCACATGGCTAAATTAGTAAAAATCTGTTCTACAGACTAGTGTCAACAACTCCACATGACCAATGTGAGTAGGCACACTCCCTTTCAAGGACACAGAAACCGGGGGGTCAGGGGGGGGCAGCGCCCCCCAATTTGTTTTGAAGAGGGGCGTCGCCCCCCAAACTTTTCTGAGGATCGATTTATTCCGTTAACAGTTTTCTGATTAATAACATCGTTGAAAAGTAATTACATCATTGTGGAAGATAAAAAGTACTTGTTCATTATAAAATGCTTGAAATTTATAAACAGGGATCTAGTTATGATTGCTTTCCAGTCGAATGTGAGGCTGTTTAGCCAATTTAAGGATAGTTAAACTGAATTGGTGAAAACTAAAAAAATGGGTTAGGATATTACCAGCACCGTAGATGTCAACACATTAATTCCAAACGATCTAAACCCATATGGAAACTTTATTGACGTCAGCAATTTTAGAGTTTTACACTTCGTGATTACAGTTATACGATTGCAATGACGATGCTGATTTTGCCACCTATGCAAATTTGTTTCTCGATTTTTTTTAAACATCTTCACACACAAATTGCGTCAATATGAAGAGAAAAAAATGTGTTTAAAACTCAAAGTTTTACAAATCTGATTAAGCCATATTAACGAAAATTATATTTCCTTTCTTTTCACGTTTTCTGCAGGCCACTGACTTGAACATTATATTTTCCACGATTTATATATATATATATATATATATATATTTTTTTTTAACGATGATTATCACGCCCGTAAATATTCACGATATTATAATACAAATGTGTTTCCATAAATTTGATAATAAGACCTAAATCTGTAACCTAAGACATAACAAATTTAATGGGAACTATTTTTTATGGGTGCCCCCATACAAATTAAAAGGGGCCCGGTGCCCCAGTGCCCTCCCAGTTCCGCCGCCTAAGATTCTGAGGATACGCAAGATAGCAGCCCAATTTCTTCTTGATCATGTTATCATCGGCCATTCCTGAAGACCCAGGTGCGATTTGTGTTAAATGACCTGTACAGGGTCAGCCGAGGTCAGCCGGGGTCACCAACAATGTTTGTCATTAACTCTGATAAAATCTAGTTAACCCGCGCCAGGCCGGTGCTCGGCGCCACCTTCCTCGGGCCGGGGAGGTGTTTCGACACCCCTTTCTAACTCGGCTCCTATGGGACCTAGACATAAACCAAAAATACTCTTCGAGAGCTCGTCAAAAGGCATTTGGAAACTATTTCTGTGAAAATTTGTATCAGGTCAATATTAGTGTCACCAAAGGTTATCAAAGGTCAGATTTTCCAGATTTAGGATACCCCAATTATCTGGGAAACTATGATAGCTAGTAGCAAACGATTAAACAAATAAATACATGTCTATTTAAATTTTCAATCGCACCCAGGTCCTCAAATTTGAGCTCAGATCTATAGTTTAGGCTCCACAGGTCATCAAATGTCAAAAAATGTAGTTTTTGGTAAAATATGTATGTTTTTCTGAATAGCATTTGATCTAAAAATTTCAGATAATTTATTTTAACACTATCGTGTTTCTCTCGTCAAGACGCTTTGAAAAATATACATAATGACCTCGTAAGATCAAATTCAAAATTTGACCTCAGGTCAAGGTCATTTGGTGACCCAGGTAGGTCATGTTGCATATGGGGCGACGTGGACAGACGATACAAATACAGTGGTGTTGTCCGCTCGTCTCTATCTTTATTATATCAAGAGTTATTATCAAATCATTGCTGATGACCTCAGATGACCTCAGATGACCTTTAAGATATCTTTGAGAAACAATCTCACCTAGGTCATCCAGAATGAGCTAAAAAACATGATTCTGAAAGAATCAGCCTGATCCAATGCATATTTTCAGAAAAGGAAGCATCTGTTTATTGTCCCGTTCACTTATAATGGGAGGTCAGGAAATTGACCTGACCTTAGGTCACCGATAAAAAATCCGAGATATACCAACTTTAGGTAGTCATGCTCTTATAAAACCCTGTAAGTACGAAACCGATGCGCCAAAAACTGTGTTTTTTTGTGGAACCGCAAACTTTTTTTTGGAGGTGGGGTCACATGACCTAGCCTGGTTAGCTGACCTGACATGACCTATTGTCAAAACTTTTTGAAAAGCTGTATAAAAGATGAGCGAGCATGTTTTGAAAATTTGGCGGCGCTACGCGCCGCCGTTTTCCCGATATCAAGGAAATACCTGAGGGGTGGTGTGTCTAAACACCCCCCGGCCCGGCCGCCCGCCGCGTGTTAAAGAAGTTAAACCGCCACCAATGTGTACAAGTCAACAAATCGGTATATGGGAGACGTGTCTAGACGAGACACGTCTTCCAATTTGAAACATGACCTATTTGGGTTACCATTAGACCAGGGGCCGGCAACCTTTTTAGGGCGCGGGCCGGATGAGAGATCTGGAAGCAGTCGGCGGGCCGGGCCCGGGGAATAAATCGATACAATTGACGGCAATGCCGTGTCACATTTGGGAAATATGGCAGCGTAATTAATGCATTTCAAAAGTTGTCTTAACAGCT
>VOPJ01011055.1:0-11916 GCA_014673585.1 Semibalanus balanoides
CGTGGGAGGCCATATCCGACGGATATCAGACGGACGCCATTTATACTGATTATTCGGCCGCTTTTCAGAGCTTCAATCATACGCTCCTTATTCACAAGCTAAAACACTCCTACCACTTGAAGGAGCTTGCATTGGAATGGTTCGTCTCGTAATCGTGTCTGATAGACGCCGAGAGTTATCGTATCGTCAACGGCAAAAACTTCCGATGGAAACCGGTGACCTCTCGGCCGTTCCAGAAGGATCGCTTTTGGCTTCCCTTCTCTTTTCTATGTTCATAAACGATCTACCGAGTCACATGGAATCCGGCTGCCTTTTGTATGCCGACGATGTTAAAATTTTACGCAAAATCACCTCCCCAGCTGACGGTCTGTTACTGCAGCGGGATCTCAGTCTTCTATCAGCCTGGTCCGTCAGGTGGGGACTCACTCTTAACCCTGCAAAATGCAAATCGTTTACGTTGACTCTCAGGCGTGCACCGGTCCAGACCAAATATTTTATCAATAGTACCGAACTCGATCATGTAAGCAAAATTAGGGACCTCGGCGTAACATTAGACTCAAAATTAACCTTTGCATCACATGTCTCTGACATAGTCAGAAGGGCTAACCGAGCGCTTGGCCTCCTTACTCGTTCTTTTCAAGTCGGTACTAGCACTTCAAAATTCAACCGCAGCGCATTGCTAGCTGTGTATTTCGCGAACGTGCGTTCAATTTTAGAATACTGTAGCGTGGTCTGGGCGGGGGCGGCCAGCTCCCACTGTGGGCGGGGGTTGATCGGAGTGCAGACACAAAATTCCTCAATTTGCTACTTAACTCATACATCCTCCGGACAAGCTAATTCTCTTTCTTATGGTAGCGCTTCGTGCTTCCATTTCAAATTCCTTCCTTAGCCATCACGCAGAGTGCAGTACGATCTGCTCTTCTTGAGGAACATCCTGCGGGGGGAAAAGCTGGACTCCTCGGGTCCTGCTCGAGTCCGTTTCCCATGCAGCGTTGCCGCCTGGATCGACCCGGAACCGATGCTCTCTTGTTACTGTGCCTCGAGCTCGGGTACGAACTGTAGACTCAGGGATGTTCTGCCGGCGTCTCTAGAGCAATGAGATGGCCTTTTTAGGCAGTGCGTTTTTAAGGCAAGACATCTTTTATGAGCAGTTGTTGGAGCTTTTAAAACCCAGGTTGTTGAAGTACGTTTTAACCCTGTAGTTTGTCGCTGTAGACTTTAGGCTGTGCGATGATGTGATATGTGTGCTGTGTGGCGTATTTATTGTTTGTCTTATATTCTTGACTTCGCCTGTCAGTGGAGCGTAGCTCTGTTGGCGATCAACGAAAAAAAACAAAAAAAACGTAGCGACAAGTGGAAAACGGAATTAGTTAGCTCTAGACAAGCTCTATCGAAAATATCTTGTCTTTTCTTGGATCAGGTCACAATTGAGGTCACCAGTGGTCACCAAAGGTCAGATTTTCCGGTTTTAGGACTCTTTTCCAGAAACCCCGCGTTTATCTCGAAAACTAATGACTAGGCTAGGAGCAAACGATTAAAGAGCAATAGATTTTGGCTTATTGGAAATTGCAATTGGCATTAATGTCTCTGAAGATTGAGCTCAGATCGAATAGTTTAGGCTAGAGTCATCGAAAGGTAAAAAGGTTATTTTTTGGCAAAACAGGTTTTTCGTGTATAGCATTTCATTCTAACAAAGGATAGGAAATATTTTGACGCATCGTGTTTGTCTCATCGAGGCGCTTTTGAAACATATACACGTGACTGGTAAGGTCAACTTCAAATTTGGACCTTTGTCAAGGTTCATTTGGGTGACCCAGGTAGGTCATGTTGCATATGGGACAAACGCGGGCCAGACGAGAAGAAACACAGGTGGTGTCAACTGCGTCGTTCTCTATCTCTTTCTATCAAGAGTTATTGAGCAATCATTGCTAGATGACCGTCAAGATGACCTCAGATGACCTTTGTAGAAATCAACTCGAGCAAACCATTGCTACCTGAAATAATCCAGAATGAGATAGAAATACATGATTCTGATAATACATTAGCCTGATCCAATGCATAATTTCTCTGAAAGGGAAACATTTGCTATTGTCCCCATTCACTTGATAATGGGGAGGTCAGGACATTGTGCCTGATCTTTGGGTCACCGATACGAAAAAATCCGAGAATAAACGAATTTTTAGGTAACTGATGATTCTTAATGAAATCCCCTGCAAGTTTGCAAATCTTTTCGGGAAAGAGACTGTGGCTTTGGGCACGAGACACAAACATTTTTTAAAGGTAAGTTCACTTGAGACAATGGGACTTGTGACCTGACCTGAGGGATGACCTCAAGTCCAAAACTTTTCCCAAAGTATGGGTAATTGATGCCCAAACAGGTGTACGAAATTTGGCGGCGCTGCGCGCCGCTGTTTTCCCGCTACTCCTAAAAAACCTGAGGGGGCGGAAATCAACCCCCCTGCAGTGCGCGGGTTAAGGAGGGTGGGGCATGGCCTCTGGATCTGCCCCTGATAATATGTGAAGTATTTATTGGGTCCGCAATGGTGGGTTCCCCTCGTGGTCCAACGGGGCCCCCTTGAGGTCGTGCCCCCTCCTTACGAAAATTCTGGTTGCGCGCCTGCTCTATATGCAGAGTGTTTAAAATAGATTTCCCCATCGGTCAAATGTGATTACAAAAAGGTTTCGTCGGCATTCCATTGCAACTCGTCATTGAGCAAAACTTTCAATAATCTCCAAAACAGATCGGAATGGGGTAAAATTAATCGCAGTGAAATGAAGTTCTGCAGACCGACGAGAAGTTATTTTGATCGCTCATATGTTTCCGTCAACGCACAAAAGCTTTATAATAGCGATGTGACGAAATTTTTCGATCATATTCGAAATCATGTTGAATTATCAAACAGTTTCGCAGAATTAATCATCTAATGTCTAGTGTTCAAATATGTTTGCTCATCTGTTACAGGGATAGTGCCACTTTGGGAGGATTTCTAAAAAGCAGCTTAAATGAATGCTGGGAATTAATTATCATGTATGCTCTTACTCAAACTTGCCCTAAAGCAATGCATCGGCAAAGCATTTTCTTTATTTTCTGACTCCATGTTGTTTGCCCCGCTTGTGCACAGCACTAAATTCATGTCGGCCGCTCTTGCGCTCTTGAGCGATGGCATATCCTACTAGTACTTAGATACTTGCCACTAGATGTCGCTACGTAAAGCTGACGCGTAATGTCTTTCATTAATTATTCTTTATTATTATTCTTTTTAAATTCATTATCCGTTATGTATCGTTTTTATCGCTTGCTTTGTGAATGAGGAAATCAAAATACGTGATTTCAATCCGTTTTGGAATAAATCTGTCGTCAGAAATGTGTACAGTTGTTGGGCGATGGCATACTCTACTCACTACTGGTACTTAGATACTTGCCACTAGATGTAACTATCAGTTTGTATAACCCTATGGCTCCGCGCCCAAAGCCATAGTCTGAATTCGCCGCGGCCTGACTTTGAAACGTCTATCTGTGTTAGAGGGTAATGTCACTTAACTTTTGCAGCCCAAAGTCGAGCCTCACATATTCTTGCTATTTTTGCTGTTTCTTTTTTTATTTAAAGAGGCTCAGACTGTTGATAATATAATTAACTGCATACGATTCTTAGTTTTAAAGTTGACTGACTGAATGATGATGTTGAGTTTGCAAATTTATAAATAAAATTTTAGCTCGCAAAGAAGTGATTGTCAAAAATAGTGCGTAGGCGATTCCAATTACGATGATTGCCATCATTAGAGGTGCCTAAGTCTTTTTATCTAAAGGGGTCAGTTCGGGAACCAGACTTTGCAGGTGAAATCGGACACGCTTAATCTACCGATACACACCAAAAACCCTATATCGGCCCGCAAGGTGGCACTCTCCCTTTAAATTCGGGCGCCAGCAGCCGACCTGTTTCGTCGAATGATGATAAGTTGAAGTTGCCGTTCAAACAGATATACTTACTTAGATATACTTACTTATATATACCTTTGCCGCCTCCACTGGTAATTATGATTCAACTCTCGGACAGAGGTGACCGATGAGCGAACAGTCTCGAACACTAGCTAAATTACACGAAGCCCAACGTAATATCCCGATAAGTGACACGCCATGTCCTTTGGCGTGTCATTTACCGGGCATAACTTAGCATAATTTCCTGCAGTCGTTGTGTCAACTGCGCATGGTTGATACCGGCCTCAGCGCTGCATGGGTCAGATGACAATTACGCTAAAAAGTAAATCAGTCCACCTTGAAACGAAGTGGTTCGTCGATTCGAAAGTTACGAAGCTTATTATGGCAATGAAACACAAACAAAAACGAATATTGTATGCATGTGCAAGTTGTATTTTTTCATAAGCGCACTGCCGGAGGGGGTTGATTATTTACTCTGTGCGCTGTGACATTTCTAACCGCATAATGTCATTCTTGTGATTCACTCAGCTTGCCAATAACATACTACCAGCAAAATAACTTCTGCGCAACAGTGCAGCCGAAGGAAAAGTGAAGGTCCAAATGTTGTATGCAGTCCATATTTGGTCTGAGTCTATTTGGTTATAGGGGCAATTCCCAAAAGCTGCCTCACCTTCTTGCAACCCATATAGACATTGTAAGGATCCTCTTTGCGTGCGTTATGCAGCATGCAATTACTGACATATTATGGCTCTTTTAAACTCCAATTTGTACTGTTCTATTGCCTTAGAAATATAAAATGCCTCTTTAACATTGCTTGCATGCATCTGTTTCTGTTTTTACTTCATGGAAACATGTTTACTTTAAATACCCGTTCAGCTCAAATAAGTCGTGTATGTCCTAGTATAAATGACATTGAAGAACCACTAATGTCATGATAGACCAACAACTTTTATGCAGTTTCATTTTCGCTTAATGCTTGCCATAAGCTTTGATTTGCATTCAATGATATTCACGTGAAAAGGAAAATAACATCTCATGCATAGCGTTCATAGCGTTATAGCGATACAATTGCATAGCGTTGTTAAATCACGCGTACAAGTAAAATACAACGTTTCGAAGTTTTACTTAAAATTACACACCCTGTGGCACCAGGTGTAATAGTTATTACTTAAGTCCAAAAACATTACTTTACAAATTCGATGCGTTTTCGAAATAAGGGGAGGAGTGCAAGGTCAAGGAGGCTGCTCCTTGCCAGCCTTTGTCTTGGTGAGCACCTTGGGCAGGTCCGAAAATTTATTTCCGAGTTTTCGGAGGAGGCACAGCTGGGGTCGTTATCTCCAGGTCTAAAGGGTCATAATTTACGAATCCAAATGGGTGTCTCCGCGCCGGCGCTTACGACTCGAGGGGCGTGCCACCTGCATTCACGCGAGTGGCACCTTCAGTGTCCAGACGCGCAGGAGAGGCGCCCTCAATCGTGATGCCCCTTCCTCCGCCACGTGCGGACTCCTTGGTTGCGATCCTATCCTCAGCAGGGATGTAGTCAGGGGAGGCACGGAGGATCCATGCGCCTCCCCCTGAGCAAACCAAAATTTACACTGGCAAAGATAAGGGACTCTGCTGACGTCCGGATCACTACCCCACTCCCTCTCCCCGGGTCAACAGCAGTTGGCTGATGAGCGGAATTGGATTCTCCTACTGACGTTGCTTCCTCTCTCTGACACAAAATATGGCTACGGAACTGGTCCTTCAGGCCTCGGCCGGAGGCAACTTTGAGAGCAATTCTCAACCCATGACAGCGATACAAATCTGACGGTAATTAGAAAAAAAAAATGTTCCGAGTGTGATTTAATTTGTTATATACCGAAACGTGCACGCATTGATGGAATAAATAGCATCCATGAGTTGAGCAACGGTTGATCGCGACATATTCATTGCTCAGGCTTTTCGTCTGAGCTCGCCATAACCTAGCTGTCAATTAGCTTAACCTGGCTTCGATTTGGTCTTAATAATGCGCCTAACGGCGTCTCGAGTTGCCAACGTTACCCTCGATGAGCGCTGACTGTTCGTCTCTCCCGTCCCACCACTGCTGTCAGTGTCTGGGCCACGCTAATAGTTGCCAACGTTCCCTCGATCAGCGCTGACTGTCGGTCTCTCCCGTCCCACCACTGCTGTCAGGTGGCCACGCTATAGTTGCCAACGTTGGCCCTCGATCAGCGCTGAACTTTGTTCGTCCTTCCTCCCGTCCCACCACTGCTGTCAGGCTGGCCACGCCTATAGTTGCCAACGTTACCCTCCGATAGCGCTACTGTTCGTCTCTCCCGTCCCACCACTGCTGTTCAGGCTGGCCACGCTATAGTTGCCAACGTTACCCTCGATCAGCGCTGACTGTTCGGTCTCTCCCGTCCCGACCACTGCTGTCAGGCTGGCCACGCTATAGTTGCCAACGTTACCCTCGATCAGCGCTGACTGTTTCGTATCTCTCCCGTTCCCACCAACTGCTGTAAAGGCTGGCCACGCTATAGTTGCCAACGTTACCACTCGATGCCAGCGCTGACTGTTCGTCTCTCCGTCCCACCACTGCTGTCAGGCCTGGCACGCTATAGTTGCCAACGTTAACCCTGCGATCAGCGCTGACTGTTTCGTCTCTTCCCCGTCCGTACCAACTGCTGTCAGGCTGGCACGCTATAAGTTGCCAACCGTTACCCTCGATCAGCGCTGACTGTTCGTCTCTCCCGTCCCGCACCACTGGCCTGTCAGCTGGCCACGCTATAGTTTGGCCGAAACGTTACCCTCGATCAGCGCTGACTGTTCGTCTCTCCCGTCCCACCATGCTGTCAGGCGGCCACGCGTATAGTTTTGCCAACCGTTAACCCTCGATCAGCGCTGACTGTTCGTCTCTCCCGTCCCACCACTGCTGTGCCCACCACTGCTTGGCCACGCTATAGTTCAAGATCGCCCCAAAACACTCGGTCTGCTTAGTGAACTTGCGGTCCTCTGCTTAACGGATTCAATCAGATCTTTGGCTGCTTCCGTTACAGTGATTAACTTGCCAATACATAGCACCAGGCTGACTCACTTTTATTGACACTTCCAGCAGTTTTTTTGAAACGCGCTTTTTAATTACGAAAGTGTTTGAGGGATAGCTGATATCTGAACAGTGAACAGCCTGGGTGGCTCCCACCTCTGCACCAGATCGAGATAATTATGTACATAGCCCAGCGCTCTCCACTCTGAACCATAAAGGGATGGTATGATGTTGCGGGACATGTAACTGGAAAACGCAGGAAGTTTCTGATTTCCTAACCCAGAACTCTTACTGGCTAGCTCGATACAATCATTCCTTCAATTTTCTTATCACATCAGACCCGAGCAATTAGCAACACCAGTAGAGGAAATTAATATATGATTATGGACAAAGATGCCGATACGCCCACTTGTTATCCTTTCCCAGATTCGGGTCAATTTTACACCAATGCTGGTCCCTTGTCAGTGTGATGGCTCATAACTAAATGAAATTCGTCGGCGATCGGCTGAAATTCACAGTGTGTTTGTTTGATCTTTGCTGTATTCAAATACAGACATGTTTTAAAGGGACATAACCACCTTCACATTAAATTTGTGTTGAGATAACCATATGAATGTTGATGACTTGGTATTGAAATTAAGTATCGCAGCAGTTAGAATAATCACAATGTTATTATACAAAATAATTACGGGTTTGGTTTTGACATCTGCAACGAAAGGATCCTTAGTGTATTTCAACTGGGGTTTAAAGCCGATGACGTAGTTTGTTCTTACCAAATGGTGATGATGTCGACTTGTTTTAAGGTGAGCCTTGGAGATATTTACGCAATATTTGCTTCGTTTCGGCACGCACTAAAGCTGGAGTATTCTGAGCAGTTGGCCACCAGGGACCGCTAGTGAGCCAGGGTGTTATCGACGTTCGCAAGCAGAATTGTTATTCAATTATTTATTTATTCATGAATAAATACAAACTTTAGCCGTAATCAAACTATAAAATACAATAAACTGGTACTATTTGCTTGCGACGTAAAAACATCCCTGGCTCACTAGCGCTCCTGACGGCCAACTGCTGCGAATAATCCAGTTGATAGTGGTCGCCCGTGTTGGCTTGCACGTGTTTCGTTTCTCGATCGCTGGGTGGATCATGGTTGTGTGCCCTATGTGGTTACAATGTCTGTAAAATTTGCTATCGATGCCAAGCATTCGATGTGTGATATGTACATTGTACAGCTGTCAGTGAAAGGACTTTGGTGTTCAAGTGAGTGCGACACAGTTATATGGCAGCACGAGCCTACGTGTGCTATATGATTTGGCAGCGTGAAGGTTTTCTCTATTTCCCGAAATTCCTTGATATGACGCCATCAACTCAAATATTAAAACTTAACTTATTATGATATTGAGCACTGTTTGCAAGAAACAAATGTCATAATCGTCCTCGGCAGCAATTACTTCATACTTTGCACCACAAGCGGCGCACATCTGACACATTTTGGGAAGGTGGCAATGTCCGTTTAATCATGCTGTTGTACTTCATTACATTTTTTAATTGATGACCTCTTTCATTGTTGACACCCTTTTGCATGCAGTTCGTCATGAGCCAACAGCAAACAGTCAACAGTCAACTTGAAAGCCATCAGTTAATGCATGCTCCGTACCTACACGGCGTGCTAAATACGCTTTAGCTTTACATGCATAACTCTGCTCTATAAGTCTGAGCACTCTACTTAAAACTACTCTACTTTTCTACAAGTGAACCTTAATATGAGGAAAGGCGATATCACGAGCATGCTTGCCTTTGTGGTGCTTATGAGTTGTGAAGGCATCTCACTGAATATAAAAACCAGTGGTTGAACTTGACTTTCAGCTGTCTTTTGATCGACATGATCCTCATAATTAAGATTCTAGAGTGCAGACCATTTAACATTAAACCTGTTCTCTTTGACGTCTGTTCCTAGTTTATGAATATCGAGGCCGAGTTTTCAGCATTTTTAACGATTCCAAAGTCGAGTCCTGCCACGGTGGAAAACGGTATGAAGCTGTTGAAAATAACTATAGACGATTTATAAATGCTTTGTCTAAATATATTGCGAAAGTAAAGGTGGACCTATTTTACCCATATGCTAATGCCTCGCGTACCAAAGGACAGGCCTATGCCTCAATTTCGATTAAAGGGACACTGTCCACTCAAAGTAAAATTTGATATGATAAAGTACAGCCGAATTTGATAAGCACCTTGAAGTCCGTTTTTTGAAATTCGCGCCTAGTCGCCCAATATCGCCGTTCAAAGTTCAGTTTTCTTCCAGCCAATGAGGTTGATGATCCGCCACACACTACCAAAACATTAAGTTGCAGCCTTGGCAACTATGGAAATTATTGATTTTTTGGCTTAAGCATTCTACCGCCAATTTTGTAAAAATATATCAAAAATATTTCATGACTTAACTGTGCCTGATTTTATTCAAATAATAGGAAGTGAAGGAAAGATAATGTAAGATGAAGGACGAGAAATGTACAGAATTTTTTTTTTTTTTACTTTCGAAGGGGATTTGATTTCCCAGCAATTAATGAGTTTTCCCGACGGAGTTTTCTATGATTGGTCTCCGATTCCGAGATACCAAATGGAAAGAGTCTGTTCACGCTCCATGTCAACGACTGCAATGCGCAGATGCGCTAGATTCAGGTTAACAGGAAACCACAATGTAATAAAGCGCATCGGCGTCTCACCAATGCAATAGCGTCAGCTGACGGTTGGTCAGTTGATATCCCTTCTCTGTGATAACAGTTAACTTGGGGAAACGCTTCCATGTACGTAGTGGTGTGTATAAATCGTAGACAGTTTTTAGATTCTTATAAGTAATTAAATTTACAATTGTTTTTTTTTTTGTTATTTGCGCTTTTTTGATAAGAGTTTAATGGCAATCAAAAATCATAAGTGTTCCTTAGGCCTTGTTTAAGCCTGTTTTTGCGATATCATCCGGAAGAGGCAGTGTCCCTTTAAATGTTGAATGTTTGCCAGCTGACAATTGATAAAATTTGTAGTATTCTGCTGCTTGTATTAAAAAGGCATTGTTGGCATAGTTTCTTTCGTTGTGCACTGTGTTGATGATTCGTTTCGTTTGAAGCAAACTCTAAGCTGTGAATGACTTTGTAAGTTATATTATTCCCCACCGGTTTCGGCGCATTGGGTTAGCGGGGAATGTCAAGTGACTTCTGGTGCAACATGTTTGTACTGGTGATGTTCCAAGGACAATCATCAACATATTAGTTTGACTTCCACTCTTCTAACTGTTTTTAAAATGAGCATGTCGATGCACAACAAGTGTGTCATGGATAAAACAGTATTACATGTATACTTTGTGTGTTGCGTCGCCGTTGATCTCATCACTTCGCATCGTTTCTTAATTACACAATAAATGTGTATACTTTGATATGTATTGGCAGCACGCTCATAATTGAGTATGACTGGTATGGACACTCAACAAGATGAGATGATGATGGCTATCGCACAAGTGAAATAGGGTAAATCAAACAATACGCTCTAAATTGTCCTTGGAACACAAATATGTCACACTAAATATCACCTGACAAAGTGACGACGTGAGCAGCGCGCGTTCTATAATACCCTCAATATATCGCCCCTTCACTCTCCTACTATCTCACACATCTGAATAAACGCAGCGTTCGCAAACAAACATGCCGGCATGATTATGTTTGCGTGTTTCTAATTTGGAGCCGGACCGCGTCGCTCATCCTCCGGCGGCTCACACTACTGACTGTGGACTCCGCGAGGCGCGCGCACACTCGCCCGGCTGTACAACACTGTCTCCTCTCACTGCGCCTCCCCTCAGCTGTCGCTCACTCCTCCCTCGCCTTCAGCAGCCTCTCTGCCGATCTGCAGCAGCGCTCTCTGCCGATCTGCAGCAGCACTCTCCGCCGATCCGCGCCTGCCCTCAGCTGTCGCTCACTCCTCCCTCGCCTTCAGCAGCACCTTCTGCCGATCTGCCCGAGATGGGCCGGCTACACGCCGATGCTGATGTGCTGGGTGATGACGCGGCCGTGAGCCGGCTGCACCGGTCGCCGGTTGTTGACCAGCAGCTGGTGGCCGTCGTCGTCCTCGAACACCTGGCTGCGCAGGCCCTTGAGGAAGTCCTCGCTGATGGCGATCGGGTTGGCGGAGACCATCCAGGACACGACCGGGTTGCACGGCGGCGTGGTGAGGCTGCCGTGGTAGCTGTAGAACCTCCGCACAGCCCTCTTAAGCAGGTCCTTAAGAGGGCTGAGGTCCAGCTTCTCGCGGAGCTTGCCGCCCGGAATCGAGATTTGGTTCATCACCTTCTCCATGCCCAGAGTCGGGAAGAAGAACTGGTTGGTGTTCTCGGAGCCTTCCAGCATGACGCCGAGCACCAGCAGACCGTCGAAGTGACGCACTGCGTCCTTGAACGAGCCGTAGCGGGTGTTGAAGAAGACGAAGTGAGCCTCGGCGTCGGTGTATCGGTCGCCGAGCGCGTGCTCAGAGCCGTGGTCTTCCTTTGTGGCGCCCCAGTGGAAGTGCATCTGCGCGAACGTGTAGATTCCGAGCGTCGGCTTGCTGTAGGAGATGAGATGCAGCAGCGGCAGCTTGCGGTTCTTCGGGTTCAGCTTCAGCTTGATCTCTCGACCAGTGTTGAAGGCCTCGACCTCACCTTCTTCCAGGCCGTCGGCGAACTTGAGGGTCGGGCTTCTGCTGAGAGCCAGGCGAGTGGCGGTCAGGGAGACCGGGGACTGCATGGGTCCACCACACATCGGGAAGTGGTCTTTCCAGTGGGTCGTCTCATTGTAGTTGAAGGCGTTCGGTCCCACCTTGACCGAGTGACGCAGGTAGACGAGCAGCAGCCACCAAGGAAGTCCCATCGTGGACAAATACGCAGACCGCGAGGACCACGATCCGAAGCGCACCACACCGAGCAGAGCCAGCT